>PVKS010004700.1:0-91008 GCA_004027875.1 Aplodontia rufa
TATATGCCAATAATAACAGGACTGAAGAAGAACTCAGGAATACAGTCCCTTTCAAAATAGCTTCGAAAAAAATAAAATACTTGGGAATTAATCTAACAAGGGAAACCAAAGATCTCTTCAATGAAAATTATCGAACACTGAAGAACGAAATCCAAGATGACCTAAGAAGATGGAAAGATATCCCTTGCTCTTGGATAGGTAGAATTAATATAATAAAAATGGCCATTCTACCAAAAGCTTTATATAGATTTAATGCTATCCCTATAAAGATACATATGTCGTTCTTTAAAGACATAGAAAAAGCAATTCTCAAATTCATTTGGAACAACAAGAAACCAAGAATTGCCAAAGCTCTACTAAGCAAGAAAGATGAAACAGGTGGTTTTGCCATTCCAGATCTAAAACTATACTATAGGGCCACAGTAACAAAGACAGCATGGTACTGGTATCAAGACAGGGAAGAAGACCAATGGAATAGAATAGAAGATCCTGAAACAAATCCTCAAATCTTTAAACATCTGATTTTTGACAAAGGGGGACAAAATATTACATGGAGAACCATCAGGTTTTAATTCCCCTATTGCCACTAGGCCTGTGCTCTTGCCAAGTACCTTGTGTCCTCTAGAGTTTGCTTTGATCTGCCAGAGGTAATACTGTCTTATCTGTGCCAGCGTCTGCAGAACCTTTCCTGAGGTGTCTTCTGAGCTCTACAGTTTTGTTTGCCTGATCTTTTTTTTTTTTTTTTTAAGAGAGAGGGACGGTGAGAGAGAGGGACGGTGAGAGAGAGAGAGAGAGAGAAAGAGAGAGAGAGAATCAATTTTATTTAGTTTTTCACGTGGCTTTTGTTGCTCCACACTTCACCGTGTATGTGGTGCTGGGCTTGAGCACGTGTTCTTGTGCATGCCAGGCAAGCGTCATAACCGCTGAGACACAGTGGCTCCAGCCCCATTTGCCCAATCTTAAAACTGACTTAGCTAGAGTTCCGACCTGAGCTACTGACATTCTAACTACCTTTGAATGGTTCTAAATTCCTTTTAGTGTACTTGTACACTAGACACGTATGTACCTTACATATGACATTCAGATACCATAATACCTTCATATGCGTGGAAGAATGCACACTTATATACACACGTACGGAAGGCACACAGTACAGTAACAGACAGGAGCCACTGTGCTCTCACTCAGCACTGGAACAGCACCTACTTTCTCTGCAGCTTCTGCTGTGTCCCTGCTTCCTCCTTGAGCTAGTTATTACAAGTTATTACCAAGTATGGAAGTACTTCGTAACTGTGACACCGGGTGGAAATCTATTAATGACAAACTATCAAAGATGGGAAAGATCCTAAAGTAGCTGAAGGCTGAAGCCATTATTATGACTTTATTACAATAATTACAAACAGTATTTTAGTGGTAAACAACCATAACACAATTACTCAAACTATATACATATATTTATACAAGTCTACATTAAAAAAAGAAAAAGCAATTAAGGTTCCCCCTCCAAAATCACATTATCAACAAGAATTTCTCTCCTAAAAGTTATGGCCAATAACAAGAAAATTCACAGTTCTACTGCAAATATTTTAAGGATGCAGGAATCATATTGCACATAATACAATTACAACTCCTAATGAGTAAATTTATATATTTTAATCTAGTTCTTCACAAAATTTACATTATCACGCAATACTTCACTGTCACAGAATGGTGGAACTAAAATAAGCAGATTAACTCACACACTTTTAATACAATGGCCACAAAATTAGAATTAAAGTTATAATTTAAATTATACTTAAAAAAAGAACACTCCAGTGTAATAAAATTTAACGGACACGCTTATAATCTGTTGATAGGTCAAGTTACTTTCCTAGTGTTCTTCTTTGTCTTTTCCTTTCTTTTCCTTTTCGTCCTGTAGTGCAGTGCCCAGCTTTTTGATGAGAACAGACAGAACCTTGTCCAGTGGGTCCATGACTCCTCTCTGAAGCCATTTAGGAATGGTTGTCCTGGCATGATGAAAGCCCAACTTTTGAAGAATATAATCAACACCTACTGGATCAATCTTTCTTCCAGTCCAGGAAATTAATCTAAAATAATCATAAATGGTAACTGTTAAGGAGTAAAATGCCCTAGCACAGACCCTAGCAGGTCTAAGGACATCACTGAGCCTCCATAATATATTCAAGGCAAACTAGTTTTTGAATCATTTGAATCATCGAGCCTATCAATCCTGTATTTACTATGATATTAGCATTTGAAAATAATATATGTGTAATGATAAGTATCCTGGATCACCTACATATAGCAGGCAACAGTGTTTATGGCATTTCATTGATCAGTTTATTTTGGCCTGTTACATGGTCATCTTAAACATTTAAAATGGCATCTGGTTAAAGATTTCACAAGCGTGTGGCATAACAAGGCAAAAAACTCTACAACTTACTGAGTGCCATGTGCCGTGCTCCTCTGAATGAGAAGCTTTTCGCCCAGTCCTGGCACTCGCTTGCGTGTGGAGGACATTACAGCTACCTTTGAGTAGTGAGACACTCCTGGTCTTTCCCTCTCACTGGCAGAGCTGAGGAACACAGTTCAGGGTCCTTCTCCCTGTGTTCTTTTGGGAAATTCTGGTCCTTTCCTACCTGAAGGTCTTTAAGGGCAGCCCCTAAACAGGTTAGCCTGAGGCATTCAGGGCTGTCTGGGTGAGGTGAGTACAGAGCTGAGGACTGCACAAATCCAGGGCACCCCTGCCCCCACCCGGAGGCAAGTTTATCCCGGACTGGACTCGGCTTTAGAAAGCCACAGCTGAGCACTGCTCTAGCACCAGCAGCACCACAAGTGCCCTTCCATTTCCAGCCAGCTCTCCCACTCTCAGCTCTCTCTGAGCTCAGAGGTAGGTAGTAAGCAATGATCTCCTGGAACTCAAATTGTTACATTTTGCATTAATTAGCTCATTTAACCAGTGTGACCACTCTAAACGCATCACATGAAGCTGCTGAGCTTAGAGAGGAAATGAGCAAAGACAGGAGAGGTTAGGTTTTGGGTCCTAGATCCTTCTATTACTATACTGACTTTACAGCCAGAGCTGTTAACCATGTTCTATTATACAATATTACTTAACTAGTTATTATTAGTTTGCTAAAACAGAAATATTGAGACAGTTTAGGAGAGTGAACTGGCCAGGTAGTCAGAACCATGGGCCCATTCAACCACACCTAGAAAGAAGCTGGACAGTAAAGAGCCATTAACGGGCATGCTCAGGGCCTTCATATGCAAAAGACCATGAGGGTCACCTGTGGGAGCAACTCATTTGTTCCATTGTCCAGAGCAGGCAAAACTAAGAAGTAGGGGTGGATACAGATGGGAACTTGGAAAGAATTGCTAGCTGTTTTGCATAGATTTTAACCAATGACTTTGGTGCTTAGTGTTAATGCCTGTTTTGCATAGATTTCAACCAATGATGTGGATGCATTTCTCAATGCCTGCTTTGCATGAATGTTAATTATGCTCATACCCCAAATCAGTACAACCCCTGGTCTAACCTCCATTAGAGGGTGTCCTGCTTCCAGGTATCCTTCTCCTCTGCCTTGTGGAGTCTCTGCTCTCCTTTCTTAAATAAATCCTACTCTTTTTACTCCTCCTCCTGTAATTGTCCGTGGATTTTATTCTTCAAATTCGTGAGACAAGAACCCAGAAGATTGGTGCCGAATTCTTGGGGTGAATTTCCACATCAAGAGCTGCAACATCCAGCTTTTAGCTGGGGAGCTGCTAACACTATTTGGGCCTCAGAAACCAGCAACCAGCCCAAATTCCCAATTTTAGCTGGGAGTAGCTGCAAACACTAGAAGCAGGCTATTTTTGGCTGCTGGAATCTGTAGTTGGCCCAGACTCCATTTGCCAGTGGGAGCAGAGAATCTGGTCTCATATCAAAACCCCACATCATTTTGGTTCCCTGACTGGGAATACTTCGGAAGGGTGAGTAAAACGGACAACTGCTCTATTACTTTTCTTTCTTTCAGGAGTCCTGTACTCCATTTTGTACACCCTGTCTCTTTCAAAAGTACCCAGACCCTGCCAGCCAATTAAAAGCCACTGGCGTGGCTGCCAGACTTAAGAACCAGGGGAAAGGCCTTGCTGGAGTAAGACTTCTCAATTGCTCCCTGCTTTGGCAGAGAGAATGTTGATTTGATCTTGCTTCAGTTTCCTTTCACGGAGATCCATTTGATCGAGAAACTGAGGCCTCTCCTAGAAGCACCCTAATTCTCTGGCTGAGGCTGCGCCCCAGTGTGAACACAGGGTCTCTGGAGATGACCAAAAGGCAATCGATCTCACATGGAAACTCCATCTGCACCTTAATCTCCATTCATGGCTTCTTGCCTGATGGTAGAGGCAGGCCTCACTCAGATTGCTCCTCAGACCACAAACTGAGATGACTCTGAGGCACAGCCTTGTCCACCAATCTACCAGTGCATGAGTGAGTTCGCCTCCACTTTAATCCCCTTTGTCACTCTGCCTTTTATCCGCTTGGTAGAAAGCTCAATCTCAGGTTCTATTCCACTGACCCTTGGTTTTGCCAGGTTATGCTTTGTTGGACTAGGAAAAACATTCTTATCCTCCCAGAAAGAATAATGGGTTTCTAGATTTCTAACTCTGCCATTTTCCCTAGGAAAAACCCATGGCTCTCATTTTAATTGCTGCAAGACATTTTGTTCTCCCTCTCCACCTACCTACCAGGTTAATGGTTTCAGATTTTGGGTCTGTCACAATGGGGGCATTACTCCTGGCTCTCTAAATATGATTCTTCTATGCACCAACTAGGAAAGGACTTTCACCCTTATTGAGTAAAGATGGCACATATCAGCCATCAGGAAAGACTTATTCTGTCCAGGGCACATGTTGCTCAGGAACTTGTCTCTCCCTTAGAACTACAGCTCTGCCACACACTTGCGGCCACGATGTTCTGCCTCAGTGTGGGCCCAGAAAGAAGAGCCAGCTGACCATGGACAGAAATTCTGATAACCGGAGCCAAAAACAAATCTTTCCTCCTTTACGGTTGCTTTTCTTAGGCGTGCTGTCCACAGTGGCCAACAGCTAAAACACTGAGTAATGACAATGCTAAAGTTTCTCATATCACAATGTTCTGTTATTTGGTTACAACAGATTTTATTGAATGCAAATTACTTACTAGCACACAAAGTCAATAGTTTCTGCTTATACCAAGACTCCACTATGTATGGAGATTTTGTTACTTTGTCATTATTCTGTGGCACAAATGTCTGAATAATAACTATTTAAATCTATATAATTTTTCAGAATATAGTTATGTGGTGGAATGGATTTTTTGGGGTAGTTCTAATTTGATTAACAAAGCAGATGAGAGGAAAGCGAAAAAATAGGGAAGATGTGAACACACGAAGCAAGCACCACTAGAGAAGGCAAGTATTATCATTACCATTACAACTACTTTCCACATTTTGTTAAGAAAACAAGTTGATATATTTGGGACTATGACAACATGGGTAAGGGATTAAATTCAACATTTTAGGTGTGGTTTTATACTGCTTAATATGCAAACAGGACCCTGGGGTGTTCTGGGTTCTGTTACACTGTTACAATATGCATCCAGTAAGAAAGTGGAATCTTTCCTTAATGGTCGTGTATGATTTGAACACATCTTTTTTCTTTAGCTACCTGAAGCGCCTGACAGCAGCATCCTGGTCAGGGTGAGAAGTGTCATCAACAGCGGGAAGAGTTGTTCCCAAATGCCACACAGCACGCCTAAGCACACTGAGCTTTTCTCAGATCTGCGGCCTGTGCTTCACCTAGAAGCACGTGAGAGAGCAGGAGTGAGGTGCAGAGCGGAAGTCCAACCTCTCCGCATGCTGGTGGCCATGTTCAACCTGTGCTGCCTTTGGTCTTCACATGCATGCCCCTTACTTGCCTGAGAGTGGGTTCCAGATGCCATGTGTTGCACATAAAATCTCTCCAGTCCACAGTGGTGTAGGTGATGCTGTCCTCTCTGTCCTTGTCAGAACTGTCATCATGTATAATAATTGGGCTTTTCTGTCCTGGTCGTGTAGATAAAATCCGAGGTGGAAAAATGGCTGTAAGGAAATGATAGGTTAATATTATAAATGTGCATCTTACAAATCATTGTAAATCCTTGTAAGATCCCTGTAAGAAGAAATAATTGGCTCCATCTTCATTTCATCCACAAACTTGCCAAAGGCTCATTTAATCTCATTCATGTACATAATAAACGGGGATGAGCTATCAGCACTTCTTGGAGGAAAACGTCCACATGAATGGTGAAGGAGTTTATTTGACAGCAGACATAGGGCACTGAGATTGGTAGCTGCAGATGGATAACAATTTTTTGCAGCTTGAGATATTTACATACCACACAATAATTCAACAGTTTCTGAATGTTAATGGCTACATATATATTAACCTAGGAGTTTTTCACATAAGCAGTCTTTTTCACTCTACAGTGAATGCTCAAGTGTTTTATGAAAGATTAGTTTTTAAATTGGCTATTATAAATATATAAAATATATATACAGTCAAATCCGAGATACAGGAAGCTTTTATATGATCTTATTTAGTAAATACAGCATTTTTCCTACAGCAAGAATTTCAAGACAGCTGATATAAAACGGTGGATTAGTTAGGTCATTTCATTTGCTTTACGCAGCTCCAGTTATACCTCCATGGGGAATGAGCTGCAGGACCCCACCATGCAAGAACACAGGTTTCTTCAGTTACCCCTCTGTGGTCACTGTGCTTTTATTACTGATGGGTTACAGGACTACAATTTACCTTTATTTTTTATTTTTCTGACAATTATATACATGGTGTTGAGGTTCAAACCTGGGTCCTCATGCACATCAGGCAAGCACTGTACTGTTCCAGCCCTACAGTACCTTGATGTTCTAGAAATATGATGATTCTGGTCTAGTTTTTATGCACTGTTCAGAGTTCTCCCAGGAATGTTTATACTTTTTTTAGTCCCAAACTAATTGCTTCTAGTTTGTAATAACAAAATATGCTTACAGTTATTAAAATGTATTTATAATTGAAATCCCTACAGATAATATTACTGTTTTTGTAAATCCAATTTCTCTTCCCATCAAAATCACATTTTATAACAGTTTAAATTAAAAGAGATTTTTGTTTTAGAATACAGATAGTTTCTGGCTTAGGAACAAATGCCTATCATATTGTTACTTTGTATGCATTTATGATCGTACAATAACTCCTTAATAAAAAATTAAAAAAAAAAAAAGAAATACAGATAGTTCATGGCAGACTAAGACCAACACAACATTTCATAAAATGTCAAAAGGTCTGACATAACACCTGGGAGAAATAAATCTGGCAGGCTTTCAAACCTAGGTAGACAAGAAAGTAATTCTGAAACAGGTTTATAAAGAATCTGTTTTTCTCTATGTGAATTATAAATATGAAGTCGGGGGCAAAGCGAAAGGACTTCTGGTGACGGTGGCTGTCGGTGCTGTGTGTGAAGATGGGTCTCCTGCCTGCTTTACGATGACCTTCAGTCTCAACTAAGGTCTGACAGACAACTCCCCAGCTTCCTGACTGATTTGACTGCCTCCCTGAATTTTTGGCACATCTCAACTGAATAGAAATGAAGGTAATACGTTCTACGCTATGGTAACTTTGTGCTTTTTCAGTGTGGTCCTTTTATGTGAAACATCTGCATGACATTTTCTATATTTTTCTTCATGAAAAAGGAAACATTATAGTGCTACCTAAGCAAATTACATTTATTTCAAGCTACTTTTTAAAGAATCCATCTGTACCGATGGATGTATATATTCTTCGTATCTGATCTGCAACAACTGTATGATGAACACTGAAGGAATGAATGACTGTATATTTTGGAGAGCACTGTATATCATAGCATTACATTTCAGATCACCTCATTCTTTTGAACAGCTATAAGGTACTATAATATATTCAACCAACTCTAAGTAGATGTTAGGGTTAGCATATGTTTCGTGATGAACAAACACTTAAATTCTCAATGAATAAACCCATGTTAGCAAGCTTGTGAAAACAAAGCACCACCACCGGGGTCTAAAGAGTTTATTTATAAAGATGAAATATTCTCCACATTCCAAACAGATTTATCTTCTTATTCAATTCAGTTTCTCCAATTATGTACATAACTCGTGCTGATTTTAGTTATTTTATGAAATTTGCAATATTTCTTTACATTTTCCTGCTTTGCAACAGTCTCTTACAGGCATAACTGAGATAGTGTGCAGGAAAACGCTCTGGAAGGCGTAAAACAACATCAGCATCAGGATGGTAGAAAGAGGGCCATGCACCTAGCAGATGCTCAAAGCCCGTCTGACAGCCTTAGTAATGCTGTTTACTAACATTCGTAACCTGGAGGAAGGAGACATTCCACCCATTCAGCTTTAGACCACAAAAATCCACAAAAATGGCCTAACAGCTGCCTTTCCTGCAGCTTGAAAGAAAGAAGAAACGAAGGACAACATGCAGCTCACCTTTTTCCTTTTCCTTGAGATAGGCTGACACTAAGTCATGAAGAAACATGATAAGTTCGGCGTCCATGGTCACACAGATATGGTCTGTGAACTCCGTCACCACACTGCACTCGACCTTTGGCTTCAGGCTGGCATCTGCAATGGGGACATTTTTGTCCAGTAAAGACTAAACTAAACCCTTTGATAACGATTCAATGAGTCCAAGTGAATGTATCTGCTTAAATGCAACTATAAATCATGAGCAATCTGCACATGATTAATAGAATGACGGCAGTCTATCAAGACATTCCTGTTGTATGCCACTTGTTCCCCACAACAGCCTTATAATGAAGCCCAATTATTACTCCCCATTTCACTTCAGAGAAAATGGCACACAAATAGGCTAAATAATTTGTCAGAATATCCATCAATCTGACTTATAAATCAGTTTCATTACATTTTATTAGTATTTCCAAAACCACCTGTTGGAAGACAGCAGTAGCTTGATGTTCCTTCAGGATTCTCTTAGTAACTTTAAAACCTGAAGATGGTCTCTCCACATACCCTGTAATGAAGGTTCTTGTGGTTCTTGAACATGGATGGACTTAAAGTCAAGCTGCATCCTTGGTAATGCAAAGATAGTCTCTGTTTCATGGTTGTAGCTAGAACCTCCTCTGAAACCACTCAGTAAACTAGAATTCTTCACAGCAGTGCTGTTCTCTGTGTTATTAGCATCAACGTTACGGAGTAAGTGCAGCTCTACGTACATAACACGAAGATAAAGAGGGACAGACCGTTAGACACTCATGAGCCCCCTGCTTCTGAGACACAACACCACACATGGCTTTTATCACTTCACAAGCTGAAAAGAATCAGGTTTAAAAATACAGTTTTATACGTATATACGTATCACTGATCGCGACCAAAGCTTTGCAATGTGACCTGGAATAAACCTAAAATATTTTGGTTTCTCAAACTTTTAAAACATGAATATTATTCTCAATTCTGAACTTTAGTTTCATTAAGTCCAAAGTCTCCATATATTCAATCTCACTCTAATAGTATTTGGGATTAAATATGATTCTGACCCTGAAATTAGGTAGAAGTCCTAATTTCCGCCCATATATGTGCTATAATTATACTTTAGCTGTCTTATAAAAATATTTTTCTAGGTACACAAACAACAATTCAGTACCTTAACAGTTACCATGAAATATCCCAATTAAAAAGAACCCTATTCCTTTGGAAGGTAGAACAGTAAAACACAGATACAATCTTGAATGTACTTTTTCATCTTCCTTTGTTTTTAATATTTGTAACACTGTCTATTTAATCCCTGGGATTACCTATTCCGTGATAGCTTTTCCCTATGGGATCCAAGTCATTTTCTTTTTCATTTTAAAGGAAGGTCACATTTAAAACAAACATTCAAATCTCAACTATTTCCATCTAGTCAACTTTCCAATATGTCAGATGATTGATAAAAACAATATGGTAAATACAAACTTAAGAGCAACCAAAAAGCAAGAGCTGCCTGATCATACTATCACAGGACTGGCATATCTAATCAAATGAGGAAAAAAACAACTCATTGAAAGCACCTCTTCAAACATATGACTTAGCTGGGCACAGTAGTGCATGCCTGCAAATCCCAGAGACTGTCTCAAAGTAAAAAAAGACTAGGCCGTAGCTCTGTAGGAAAGTGTTCCTGGGTTCAAGCCTCAGTACCAATATCAATCAACCAGTCAATCTATCTATCTTATGACTTGATAGAAATACTATTGTTATATTTTGCTCCAGCTACGTGAAATTTGTGGTATTCTATTATTTAGTTGTACAATATTTCCCAAACCTCCAATATTTATCATAACTACAAAATATTTTTAATATTATTTTCCGAAAACATTCCCCCATATGAAAAACTTCATTTTATTTCTTTGAAGCCAATCCTATTTTGAATGTTTTCAGTTACATTTAAAATAATTTGAGTCCATTAAATGCTACGCTAGCAGGGTGCTGATTCAGGTACCAGTCACAGTGTCAGTGGGAATCCACAGTGAGAACCGTCTGCAGAAATGAGAGCTCCACCTCCACTTTGCTTCAATCACAGCCTACAAAACCCCAACACCAAGGAAATAGCTCTCCAAGGACAGCCCTCTCACCTTCATTCCTGGTGGCTGTAACATAATTGAACCACTCTTTCACACTTGCTACTCCGTGGGGTGGGTTTTCATGGCGACGCCGTGTGATCTTGGTTATTGTTGCCATAGGACTTTCCAAAGCACCACATGGCTTGGTAACCATGGTGTTATGGCCCAGATGAAAATCCAGTGTCTGTACAATGTATGTAGAATGATCACTAGAACCTAGAACAAAAGAAAAATGTAGCTTTTTAAAAGTGACAAATTAAATTTTGATTCAAGAAAATAGTGGCCTTGCTATCTTTGGCCTCAGAGCAACAGATTTAACTAAATCATACATAGACAGGGAAGGCCATAAAAATGAAGAATGAGAAAACAGACAAATAATTCTTTTAGTTATAACCAGATTCATTCCCAGCGAGATGAAGAGCACCAACCATTTTTTTTCCTTTATCCTTCATCATTAAGAAACCAAATCAAAGTTCAAAGAAACTGGGCTTTACCACTGTAATTAGAAGTAAAAGGATGGCCTTCCCTGCCAAGTTTTATAATAGAGTGTTGAATGGCCAAGAATTTTCTCACCCCACCATGATCTTGTTTTAATAAGGGATACTTATAATACCTATTATCATGACTAATGCCACACACAGCAGCACCAACTTTAGGCAACAGAGTAAGACAACCAGTTCAGAAGTAAGTTCCAGATTTCACTGGTACACTGAACAGGAACTCCTAGACATCCAGGTATGCGGTAACATACACACATAGACTTCAGAAACATGATAAAAACAGCAAAAGACATGAGAAAGAAAAAGTGCTCTGCCATGTAAAAGCCTATCAGAAGAGAAAGTAAAAGCTGAAAATGTGTCTTTTACCATCTTCCCAGATTTTCTGAGCTTCTGTCCAAAATGCAATATTTGGTTCTTCTAAATGGAAAAGGGCCCAGGACTTTGATCGGAAATTTGGACCATGAAAACAAGCCAATGTCATATGATTTCCATGTAAGCTCATTGATCCTCCGAACTGCATTCCATCTTCTGGTAATGGAATCTGAAATAAGGATATGTGGCATCCAGACACCACCTTCAACACTCCAGGCCAGTGTCGATGATGAGCCGCATCTAGCACTGCAAGAAAAGCATCAACATCCGCTTGAGCTTCCTGAGCACCCTGAGTGCAGTAGGCAGCAGCTGAAGGTGGCTCAGGTAACAGAGGAACATTAAGCAATAGGTAAGGACGCCGCATGAGGACAGATAGAAAGAAAGCAGTCACCTGCTACAGTAACTACAACTAACACTTCTGTAGTGACTGATGATTTATGGAGTGCTTGCTGAAATTTTACATTAATTCTCACATAACAACTTGAATTAACGGTAAACTTGGCATTCCAGCTTGAATCAAGTGAAGAAGCAGGACAGCAGGGGTCAAAAGACTTCAAGTCCTATTGTTTATTCTTCTATGCCCTCCCTACTCTACTTGACTTGAGGCCAGGAGAAGCAGCAGCAGACTAGAAATGCAGATTCTCAAGTCTACTTAATGCCCTGCTTCACATCTGCATTGTAAAAAGGTGTTTCAGATGCAAATTCAAGTTTGAGACACAGAACTCATACCTGCATTTTCTATTTATTATTTTTTGCTTGTTTTCCACACCTTTCATACCTGGTTCCAGCAAGAATCATATACTGTATTTAACTGGCAGGTTTTCCTTAATCTGAAGCAATTCCCTAAACCTGATGACTGCTTTTCATGAAAAAGGACTTTTTGAAAAAACGAGGCTAGACATTTTTAGAACATCCCTCAGTTTGTATTTGCCTGTTATGAACACTAGTTTGTAAGAAATACATGGATTAGAGGAACAATATAAATGCAGGACAAGTGGTCAGGTCCCTTCAACAACTCAGGTCATACAGAAAAGCAACTATGCTAAGTAAAAGAGGGTAAAGGGAGGAGAAACACTGTTTTATGTTGGCCTGGATCTACTGGTCTGGGCAAACCAGTTGTTAAAGGATTTTTTTTTTTTTTTTAGGTCAGTCATAGAAATCTGAATGTGCTTTAAAAGCCAGAGTGAAACATAACCAGCAAAATGGAAAGTTGGAGGTTGTTGACTGAAAAAGGATAAAAAAACAATGTAAATGGTATTCTGGTAGAAATTATACACAGCTCTACAGACGCACAGGAAAAAATCTGAAAGTATGTGCTCTTATGTTCACAGTGACGATTTTTAAGTGGAAAGTGGCATTTTTGTTTTTTGCTTGTAGTTTCCAGTTTTTTTTTTAATGCTAATGTATTACTTCCGTGATTAGAAGCTACTAAAAAGTTCCCCTTATTTTCAGCATTACTTACCCATATGACTGTCAGCCTAAAGTCACCATCACGTCCAGCCTGCACTCAGGCGATGGCCTCCTTAGGGTGAGAACCTGACCACGCATGGAACAAGGGAGCACTGCCACCCTGCCCCACTTCCTCTCAATCCTCTGCAGTCTGAGTGCCACACAATGACCAGAGTGGTGCTTCAAAGGCAGCATTTCAAGAAGGAACATGAGTCTGTTCACTCTGACAATCCCCTCTGAGGCCTGCTCCTCTGAATGCCTGTTCAGCATTCTCCTCACTGCTCACTGTGCCTGCCTTTGTAATTCTCAAATAAGCCCCATGTGTTCCTACTGTGGGAGCTGCAGGCCCTCGGTGGCCCCATGTCAGACCTTCTTCCTATACATCTCAGCTTCACTGTCACCCATCCACATTTCTACCACAATGTAACTTCAGAAAACGCTTCCCTGATGGTCCCTTCACTGGCATTTCCTATATCCTTCTCTTTATTCTTAGCACTCTTCTCTACCTGAAATTATATATATAGTTAGTAAATTAATTATAGTCTGTCTGCTTCATCACCAGATCTCCTGTGACCAGAACAGTACCTAATCACAGGTTTTTGCTTAACAGGTATTTGCCAATTACTGAATTATTGAGTGAAAATATTAATCTGCCTAATATCAGTGAATAAATCCAGACTCAGCTATTCTGAATCCAAACACTGTGTTCCATCAACAGTACTTAGGGGCATGGAGTGGGCATGGCTGCCAATGACCTGTGGGAGGCAAAGGAAATGCTGCTGCTGCTGCTGCTGCTGCTGCTGATGAATGGCTTCCTGGGTGGCCCTCAGCGGCAGCAGAAGTCAGTCTCTTTCTGAGAGAATGGCATGAAGGCCACTTCCCAAATATGATAATGATAATAAAATATCATTTATTATCATTTAGTGAAAGATCATACATAAAGGCTTAATTCTGATCCTTACATTGTTCTTGTGAACTCTTCTCTACGTTGTTAGTCACTGTCTTTGGTGGAAGATAAGGAACCGGTCCCCAGGTAGACAAAGCTCGTTTGCTGGTGTCAAACTGTTGTGTGAAAAATTCCTGGAGCTTCATGCCTATTTTTATCAGGTCTGGTGTTGTTGATCTTGATATCATTACTTGGAAAATATCCCACTTCAAATCTCCATGGACAAAAATCTCACTAGAGCATAAAACAGAATTGTTATCATATGTCCCATAAAAGATACTAAACAAGTATGAGAAAAATTACCTTTCCCACCCAGTGTTTTCATTTGCATTAGCTGCATAACGTAAAATTAACTTGCAGGAAAGATGAACGGTGTGTATTCTCACTGGAGGGAAAGTGTTCGGAGAGCAGCGTCCTAATACCTTTTATCAGTCATGCTCGAGTCCAGCGTGTTGTACAGGCTTACTTTCCATTCATCCTGAAGCTTAAGATCCGCGTTGCTGAAGATGCCCATGAGGATGCTGGAGCCCATGTAATCAACACGAGCCTCAGTGGAGCCCATCGTAATCTGAATTTTGTGGCTGGGTTGCTGATTTGGATGTTCAGAAATATGAGCTGAAATAAAAACAATAATTACTCTCCACAGAAGTATCTATGGGAAAAACATAAAAATCAATTTTCAAAAAGCATTTTTCAGGATGATTTTTGAAGATATGCTACGTCAGTTGTACAATTTCAACATACCAACCATCTCCAAAGCATTAACGTCAATGGTCCCTCCAACTACTCCTCCTTTAGAATCTAACTGTGATCTCCCAAGCCCAACAGACATGCTGATCTCTCGATCGCGATTACTTCCCACAGACAGACGACCCTGGCTCTTCAAACCACTAGTTGTCCAACTAGAGAAAGGAAAATGTGCTATTAGAGATATGGCCGCCAATATGGTCAATTCAAGAGGTAGCGAAATCAGATTATTTAAATGAAAGGTAAGTCAGACAATGAAACAACTCTGTGCTTATAAAAACCATGTGGTTAATGTCTGAATATTAACAGTGGCAATGAAGCTTGCTTTCTGGGAAGAAAATTCTTCTACTTTCCAAATTATTTTGTCCCTTTTAGAACGTGTTTCATTATGTTACCATACAGCCATTTTCAGAACACGAGCATTTCTATCTCAAACACTTTGGCAGTAGAAGAGGCCCTGAACTGAGTCGCTGAGGACAGGGACAAGCAGTGCGCTTCATCTGGGGCTTACGTTGTGTTTCCCATCACGTTGCTCATGTTCATCTGCACGTTCAGCTGCTTCAGGTTGATGGCAAACACAACAAGGGTCTCCCATGGGGAGCCTTGCTGGCTTGCTGCTTTGTTTGATTTATTAACAGGAGTAGACGTCTTTGAAAGTGAATCTGAAGACAGAAAAGTGAAATTCACGTTCACTCCCTTACACGCCGAGCCTATTACAAACCAAAAACTACTTTAATCTCCATAATCCAGAGGTCAAAATGTGGTATTCCTGTACTAAAACCTGATGTGTCTTAGCTGTCTACCGCCCCTAAAGGAACGGCAGCCAGCTACGGAACACTTAGTAAGCATAGCCGCCTTTCTTCTTGGAAGCTCACAGGACTCTCTATGGCCCACTGCACAGGAAGAAGTGGACAGACAGCACAGACTGTCACCCCAGGGCTTTCTTCACACAAGAGAAAAACCCTAAGATGCAGCTGCAAACAGAGAGGTCAGCAGCAGGGAGCATTCTGAAAGGCAGAGGCTGGCAGGAGCGCCTGTTTCCTGTGCTGAGAGGGACTCAGCATGTTAAATGAACCCTTGATCTCACTGTCACAGAACTGTGTCTTCCATTTATGTATATTCAGGTACAAGGCCACAGCCAAGAGTTAAAAAAAACATGACTGAATGAAAGAATGACTGAAAAAATACAAAGATGAAGTTTTTTCAATACCAAAGCATCCTTTAGGTTTATTTCTAAAAGTGATTGTATTACATGGAGCACACAAACAACATGGTTTTCCTCTCTTCCTGTCTCTTTATGGAGCTAAAAGCCATCTGTTGAGGTCTTCTGCTGGAAGTACTTTCAAATACTGGCATCTGTTGTTGCTTCTGCCTCCCTCCCCCACCCCATGATAAAACCCTCAAGCCATGTCCCTGCAACGGGGACAGAACTCTGAGTAACTCAGATCTTGAGAATACTGGCAGGCGCTACCGCAATAAAGAAGGCAGCATCACCTCTTCGAGGAACTGAAGAGTCAGACACACTCCTTGACCTTATGGAAGCTGGGGATTTCAGGCTCTGTGCTGCTGTCCCTGGTGACATGCTGCTGTTCGTCATATGCTCATTGAACACATTAGGTGACTGAGGCATGTGGGTGAAGGAGGCTGACTGGCTTGGCTGCTCCCATGTCCTGCAGTAAGCTTTCCTTGATGACTCGGGGGAAAGGTGCTGGCTTACGCCTTCAATGGAATCAGGAGTCCCTGGACCAGATGCTAGTGCATGGGTAGAAAATAAAATCAAATACAAAAGTAACAAAGTTACTGTTACAAAATAACTTCATCCATACGCTACCTCCATCTGCATTATACATTCCTTCTAGCTATTTGGCAGCTGGAGAGCAACTGACATTTTGCAAAGAACACTCCAGTACTTTATATCAGGCTGAGTGTAATCTACACTTCCACAAATCTGTCTTGAGCAAAAACATACAACATTATCTTAGAACAAGAGAACAGTACAAGCAAGGGGAAAGCATGTTCCCAGCATTTTGTTTTCCATCTTTCAATAGCAAGACTAACTTGGATATTAGATGTACTTCTTATTTCCAGAGTTTAGGATGATTACAGAATAATCGCTATAGAATATAGAATGTCAGTCAGCTATAGGGGCTGGATTGGTGGCTCAGTGGTTACGGTGCCTGCCTGGCATGCACAAGTACACAGGTTCAAACCCCAGCACCCATGTATACAACTAAGTGTTGGAGCAATGAAGGCCATGTGAAAAACTCAATAAAAATTGATTCTGTCTCTCTCTCTCTCTCACTGTCCTTCTCTCTTAAAAAAAAAAAAAGTCAGCTACAATGTGATCTGAAGAGGCAAGACTTCTGTCTGACTGGTTCTGTGATGTTCCTGATACCCAACACATTAGAGGGGCTCAACAAACAGCTTCTGAATGTGCAAATGCATCACACGGTACAACTTCCCAAGCAGGACTAAATTTGTGTCCTGGGTGATGGTCTTGCTACTACTGTAAATGAAATTAAAGCAGCCTAATTGCAAACACACAACAGGCTTACTTGGTAAATGTATTGTTTGATCCCCAAGGAACAGACGTCTTGCAATACTTCTTCTATACCAGGCTCTTGGAAATGCCAAAATTTCACTAAGTCGGCGCATATCATATTTAAAGGAGGCAGATCCTATATCACAAACAGCTAGCACATAAACAAAAATTGTTATAACTTGGAAATTTCTAAGACTTTTAACATTTTTTTACATGGTGAGTATCAGACATATTATTCAGCTCAATTATATTTAACGTTATAATTCATGAAATATCAAAGTAAGTTCTACATTAAGCTTAACAGCGATTGTATGTCCTTCCACCAACTACAGAAGGAGCACATTATGGAGCTGTTAGCTCCATTTCCTTTCTGAAGTAATGGCAAATTGGATTCTAATCACTCGCCACGCACTTCTATGACAGGTTCCAAAGAACAGTTTCAGCCAGCTTGCCCTTTAATACGGCTCCGATCAAATATGCAAAGGATGAGCTAAGGTGCCAACTTCCTCAAAGGAACTGCAACTTAAGCAGCTGTGTGGCAGGGACCTCCAATTTCCTTTTAGACAAAGAGCGCCCTGATGGCCCTTCCTCAGGGTTCTGTTGGAGCTTCCCCCCTGTATGCGCAGCTCTCTTTCTGCAGCCTCTGCAGGACATGCGAGCCCATGGCCCTTCCAGTCTAAGCCCCCCAGATCAATTCTCTATCATAGCCTCTGGAGGACACATATGCCCACAAGGCCCTAAGTCCACCCCTGCCCCAGCCCACTCCAGACCCTGCCACCCAGATGTCCCACAGGAATCCCTTCTCTTCTGTTTCATTTGATTCCAACTAAGTGAATGGCATCAATTCCACTCCAGTCATCTAGGCTAAAGGCTTGAGGCACCTCGTCCCCTCTACTGCTCCTTAGCAGCTGTCCTCAAGCTGTGGGTCCTCTTGCTTCTCTCAAGTCATTGCATTCTCTCCTTTCTCACTCAGATTCAGGCTTTCACTCACTGTTGCTTGGTGCACTTCAAAAGCAGCCTCCTCGAGGATCTTTTCCCTCCCATGGTTCTTGCTACCACCAGACTCTAAAACACATCGTGCCATTCTTCAAGGCCTCTAATGCCTTCTCACCACCAGGACCAGGCTGATTCTTGAGTCTACTTTGAGTTCCTCCACAGTCTGGTCTTGATCTGCTTTTCTGGCTTTACTTTTAGCTGTTCCTTTCTCCCTCTGGCCCCTACTGGTTGTCCAGTTTGCCCTGTGCTTTAGCCACAGCAAACAAGTATGCTCTGGAGGTGTCCTATTTGGATGCTTCTGACACTGGATACCATGTTGCTTCCTTTGAGAATTCCTCAACTTCCCAGGTCTGGCCCCAACACCATTTCCTTAGGGAAGCTGCCCTTGACCATCCATAAAGACAGGTTTGCTCCTCTTTGTACGCACCTCTGCTGTAGCACCCACTGCCCTGCACAAGACGTTCTCTCGTCGGCCCGTCTGCTGCTTTACTCATGCCTGCTCTCCAGGCACCCAGCAGAATGCCGGGCCAACGTGCTCTGTGACACGCCACCTTATTAGATCAGTGATTACCGTTTTTCACTCAGTGTTCTGAATTTTCCCCAACATTCCATGTATGTTCAACTTTAAATCTTCAAGTTGTAGTGTGAAGACAACGAGTGGTTTCCTAAGTTTCGTAGCTAGTGACTGAGGTGGCAATGCCCTCGCCCCATCAAGACCTTGATGCCCAGTGAGCACTTTTTAAACATCACTCATCCCTCTGCAGTGTTTTAAGCATTTACAATTAGAAAACCAAATGCACAGGTTAAAAGTCAGAAATGTTACCTCTTCATGGTAGAGAAGAAATGAAAAAGCATTTAGTTATCTAAATAGATCTGATATCTATTTAACTAAAAATAACAACACCAACACTGATGGCATTAAGACACTAAGACAGCACAGGGGCTGGACCCTTCAAATCAACTTGCCACTAAAGGTTGGTATTAAGTGTGCTTCACATTTAAACTGTGAAAGCAGAGGGCATTATTTAATTCTGGAAAATAATACCTTAATTAAAATTTATAAAATTGAATACCAGATATGTTTATTAATGTAGTATCCATTTTGCTTGTAGACTTGCTTATAGACTGGCTTTCAAAAAACGAGGCACCTCCTGAGCGTCTTATCCGAGATAAACTCACTTTTACAAATTCAAGGTTTATACTGAGTGAATCTTTTCGACCAGTGACTGAAGTGGGTTCCTCATCCACGTTGCCTGAAAAAACAAAAAACAACAAGAAGCCCACACCTGTCAACACACGCACACGACTGTCTGCTTGAATGAAGTCTACCCCACGCTGCCGCATGCCATCAACCCAGAGCACGGAGGTGAGCTGGACGCTGTGGCAGAGGAACTGAGGAGGAGCAGAGCCCTCACAGCAGGCTCACAAGCTGAAGCTGCAACAGAAGTGGGCCTTTCACAGCCACTTCTCCAGGGACACAGGCTGGAACTGGCGCAGAACATGTGTCTTCATCACTGTCTAAACCTAAGTGAGGAAATGCTCCCTAGCAAGATCTTATGCATGTTTGTTTAGTGGTTCAACTGCACCATAAAATGCCACTTGAATTTAATTTCAGTAAACAACTGATTTAAATGATAGTTCATTTAAATGAATTTATGTGAATCATAAATTCACAAACAAGACTTGTGCACTTAAAAATTTGACTTTTTATGGAATATAATTTCCTATACAAATAAGGATTTGGCAAGATATTTAAACATAACAAGTAACCTGATATCTGAAGAGATTAAAGTGCTGTCTAGAAAATACTCTCTACTTTTTAATTCCTATATGGTTAGTTTACCCAAATTCCTTATTTCATACTTCTACTTATTAAATATGGAGAAACAAAATAGATATTATCAAACAGAAGAAAATATTTTAAAAAATCTGGTCTTAGTTTATACCATTATTATGATTTATGAAAAGGCAAGCTGCTACGAATTGGAAGAAGAACAGATATGTCTGGTATACCTATTCCTCCTGATCCAGGTGTGAGGCCAGAAACTGCAGTTTTTTGTTTCCCTGCTCCATAGGGGTGAAACACGTAGAGGGAGAAGTCAGACATGCAGGCAGTGAAGCTCAAGCCGGAAGAGCTGCTGCTGGAGCAGGTCAGGTCTGACTGACTGCTGCTGTGCCGACTTCGGCCAAGAGGGCTGCCTAATCCCGAGGAGCCTGCAGGAACACGTAAGTTCAAAACATTCATAAGCCACAAAGACTTTAAAAAGCCAGTCCCTTATTTGTTCTCAGAACACCAAACAAGCCAAGCATGGTGGCACACGCCTATGATCCCAGCAACTCCGGAGGCTGAGGCAGAAGGACACAAGTTCAGAGTCAGCCTCAGCAACTTGGTGAGATCCTGTCTCAAAATAAAACATGAAAAATGGCTGGGGATGTGGTTCAGCACCCCCTGGGTTCAATCCCCAGTGCCTAAAACAGAAAAAAACCCCAGCAAACATGACATCAAAATAAAATGGAAACACGCTTAACAGACTTAAATCCCTAAAACAAAATGAGGACTTACACATATTTTTCCTTTACACTGTAAACCAAGGATGAATACTCTGCTCACTTTCAAAACAACTATTCATATGTGTCTGGCCTACTACACAGCTTCCTATTTCTTTGCTCCACTTGAAAAAGGCAGTGGAATGGCCCCCCAGGGTTGAGTGAAAGCATAGGGGGAGGAGAACAAATTGGAAACAAATCCCTACCATATAGCTGGAGCCCAATTTCAGTACTTAACAGTGGACACAGAACAAGACATGCAAACATAGAAGGTAAAAGATCTCTTTCTCTCAGACATTTACAAGGATAGACAGGACAATTCCAATAATTTAAACATGGAAATAAGAGACCATCTGAATACAGCACATGATTTTGTTGATGATTCCAAAATCCACCTCCAGACTAGACTTCCTTCCAACTTCTTAAAGTTGCCAAGCTCCTTCCTGCTTCACAGACCTGTACTCTCCACCCAGTAAGCTCATTCTTCCCACCTCCTGCCTGCCTACCTCCTACCTGCTTCCATTTCCTAAAACAGGGTGGTCTGCATGGCTCTCATGGGAGCCTGCAGCAGGACCAGCTCCACTAGCTCCACTCTGCTCTACACCCGCTCCCCAGCACCGACCTAAAGAGCCTCTGAGAGACGGGTTTCAGCACAACCTACCACTCATGCTCAGCATTTCTTCCTGAGCATTTCCTGTGATGCAGTGAGGGGGTGGGATTCCATTTTGTTATTTTCTAAAGAATCACTGCTTGGGTGGGCGTAAACAAGTCGTGGTGCTGCTGTCCTTTCACCATAAGTACCTTTCACTACAAGCTGTGTCTGTGCAGTGCTGCTACAGTGACGTGGTGCTAATGACCTTCATCAAGGAAACGTGAGCATTCTGAAAGAACCGGCGGGTTTGCAGACCTCTCCTCTCCGGCCGATAAAGGAATACAATATACACTAATATGATAAAAATCCCATTTTACTCTACCACACTGACAATGTTTAAAGATAAACTCAAAGGGTTGGGCACAGTACAATGAACTCGATATCTCTTTTATGAGACAAAAAACCTATCACTCAAAAAAAGTTCATACTCGGGGCTGCAGTGGTGGCTCAGCGGTTTGGGCGCTTGCCTGGCAAGCACGAGGACCCGGGTTCAAACTCAAGCACGACGTACACAACCAAGTGTTGGATCATCTAAGGCCATGTGAAAAACTAAATAAAGTTTCTCTCTTTCTCTCTCTCTCTCTCACTGTCCCTCTCTCTTTAAAAAAACAACAACAACAAAAAGTTCATACTATATAATCCAGAAATTCCACTTTTAAGAATTTACCCAAGGAATATCTTTGCTTATAAATATTTATATGCAAAAATGTTCATTTGAATATTATTTTTTAAAAAATAGGGAATCTCAAGTATATGATCAAAATGATGGAATATTAGAATACCAAATAGCTATTAAATTTATGTAGGAAAAAAATGTTTTGTGTTTGGGAAAATGTCTATGGTATTGAAATTTTAAAGAGGGATGTGGGAGAAGAGACCATACCTCAGATTGGCCTGAAGAAACAGACATATTTCTAGAGCCGCTGAGATACTGGTTATCTATGACCAAGGATGGTGTTTCCTGTTTTCTTTTCATTTGTAATACTTCTGTCTTCTATATTTTTTTATAATGAGCAAAAACCATCCAAAAATATGGTTTCAAAAGCCAATACCACCACTGTAACGTCACACAGCTCCAGCGGTCATATTTCCAGCTTAGTGCAAGACAATGGGTAAACAATTAGCAAGCTTTGTTTCTAAGAAATCAATCATTTAGTTTCCCTATTTTGTTATGAAAACTTTCAGTCACCCAGCAAAACAAATGCTTGCTCTAACCATTTCCCCAGCATCACCATAAATATTAAAGATAGAGCTTTTTCTATTGATGATTGATACAATTATTTGGGTAAAGGTCTGAATCTAAGATTTGAAAAACAGGACCCCGAGTCTGGTTTTTTCTTCCAAATCAGAAAGCTGTCTCCCTCTCTGCCGTCTTCACGCATGTAGGTTTCATTCATTGATTTATTTTTATTCTAATGCAGGTTTTCCTCATCCGTGGCACTACTGACATTTGGGACCCAATAACTCTTTAGGAGGGAGGAATGTGTTAGATTCACAGGGCATTTAAGTAGTAACCACATTACCCCACTAACTTCCAGTTAAAGCCCCATAGCTGTGAAAATCCAAACTGTCTCCTATGCTGCCAAACATCCCCTTAGAACAACCCCCCATGCTCCCAGTTAAGAACCACCATTATAATGATATTTCAATTCTCCTATCAATTTTCTATCCTTTTTTTTTTAAAGAGAGAGGGACAGAGAGAGAGAGAGAGAGAGAGAATCAATTTTATTTAGTTTTTCATGTGGCCTTCATTGCTCAAAAAAACACTTCATTGTTTACATAGTGCTGGGGTTTGAACTTGGGTCCTTGTACATGCTGAGCAAGTGCCATAACTGCTAAACCACCACTCCAGTCCCTCCTATCAACTTTCATTCCATCCGAATCCTTTCTTAAAAAGTGTCCAGTAAAGTCTTTATCATTTACATTTGTGACCAACCACTACATGATTTGGGCAGAAATGATTTTTAGTGAGGTACACCGATCTCATCAGGAAATCATCAGCTGTATTTTAAAAACAAAACTTTTTATGCAACAGACATGAATTAGATTACAAAATTTACCAAATATAAATGCTACTTGATACAACTTTGATACAGGGTCATATGAAATTGTTATAAATAGCAGTCTTATTTTCCATTTGTAACACCAACTATTCTTAAATGTAAAATCTAACTTGGCATAAAACATTCAAAAGTACTTGAATGTGTGATTATAAGCCAGTTATGTCACAGTGCCTATTATAGTGTGCATATTTAAACCAAAACCAAAATGTAATCTAATTGTTATTCAGCTAAAGCTACAAACTAAAGGGTACTCAAGTTCTAGTAACACATGAAGTATACTTAAGATTTTGGTCTACTATAGTTCTTTTTTCCATAAATATTTTAATTCTCAAATATTCTTCTTTTCAAAATTTAAAGTATGTACTAATACTACTACAATATTTATTCAAAAATCTCATTTGGCTTTATAGCAGAGGAATAAAACAATGTTTGCTTACCTGGAATTCCAGTTTTGCTAGCAGAGGTTTTTGTTCCACTCTGTGGAGTGGTACCCCCAGGGGACAAAGTCTCAGAGGGATACACTGTCCCCAAAGTCTCCAGTTCCCCTCGGTTGGAGGAAAACACCAAGTCCAGGGACGGCAGCTTCAGCATGCACTCCACCCTCGACACTGGCAAGCAGCTGAACTTGATCTGCGACGGCTAACAAGAAAAAGCCAGAAAAGGTTTCCAGGAACCACAAGGTGAAGAAGTTTCTAGCGGGACTCCACAGGCCGCTTTCAGACTCCAGTCCAGTCCAATATGCCAGGCTTATTGCGTCTGCTCATTGGACAGCTACGAGCAGCAGCATGACACATGAGCCGAAATGGTGTCTTTTTCTTTGTACTGGTGATTGAGGCACTTTATTCTTTATTTTGAGATACAGTCTAAGTTGCTGAGGCTGGGTTTGAACTGATCCTCCTGCTTTGGCCTCTCAAGTCACTGGGATTATAGCTATGGGCCATGGTGCCCAGCAATCATTTTTGAAAAACCAAATATTTGAAGAGTCGTCTCAGCAACATTTAGACAGCTAGATAGTTCAGAACATTTAAAAATATTTGTCCACGGGTTTGGAGTGGTGGCTCAGCAGTTGGAGCACTTGCTTGGTATGTGCAAGAACCTGGGTTCAAATCCCAGCACCACATGTACAACTAAATGTCAGAGTAACAAAGGCCAGATGAGAAACTAAATAAAATTGATACTTTCTCACTCTTAAAACAAACAAAACTACATTGTATTAGTAGCAAAGGTTTTATATATCCTGAAATCATTTTTCTTTTCCATATTTTTATTGGTGCATTAAGGTTGTACATAATGATGGGATTTGCTGTTACACAATCATGCATGTATTCCACCTGAGCCCTCCCCTCCATCCTGTCCCATGTTCCTTTCTTCTACTGAGAGGTACAGAATATACCATTCTTCCCCTCCCACCCTGAACCCTTGCTTTCCTAACCTCCTGACCCCCTCTTCCCCCGCCCCTTCTCTTTCCTCTACTCTACTTGACTTCTTTAGTTCGTTTATAGCTTTGTTATTGAATAGTTCTTAATTTAATTCTATCCTTCCCTCCCCTGTTCCTTCATTTTACTCTTGCTTCCACAAATGAGAGAAAACAGGACTTTTGAGTTTCTGGAACTGGCTAATTAACTATGAAGTCTTTACTCAGTGCAAACCTACAGAGCTCTAGACTTTTGGCCAACTGCTATTATAAGAAACAGCTGGAAAAGGAGACTGCCAGCATCGCTCTTATTCTTTAACTTGATTACAAAATTTTTAGTTTTTTCAGTTGAAATAAACTAAACCCAGAGGTTTGGGGGTTTTCAAATCCTCCTTAATAAATATACTCCCAAAGGTCTATTGATAGGACTGTATTAAATAAAAACAACATAAATTTTGAGCAGAAATTTAAAGGTGCCATAGTGACTTTACATCTTAATTACAATTTTTACCTGTACAGAATCACATGGTAAGAACTAACTATACTACAATAAAAAGGCATAAAATGCTTTTAAAGGACTTTAATGCATATTTTAATTTTTGCCAAAAAAAGAGATCTAAATTTTGAAATCTCAATGATCTATGAAGTTTCTCAGAAACAAAGAAGACATACATATAAATTTACATATACTTCCCAAAGTCCTGGCAATCTCTAAGCCATCATAAACTTGTTAAGGGTCCAAGAAGCCCACAGCTAAGAAAACTTTAAAAGGAAATAATGTTGGAAAAATTTAACAAAAATATTTTTCTTTAAAAAGGAGTAAATGAAGCTTATTACCTGCACTCGCACATAAACTACAACATCTACAGGAAAGGAAGAGTACGCAGATGTTGAAGACGACACTAGTGATGTTGTTGATTCTTCCATAGGATCAGGTATTTCAAAATGCCCCATATCTTCATCTTGTGAGTTAACAGCTGTTAAAATATTTTGTTTTTCGTTTTATTATTTGGTCAAGAGCAAATTATTTATTAAAAGATCCTTATCACTTATGTCAGTAGTGAGACGATCAGAGGAAGGGATGCCCAGAAACGTCTGCAGCTGTGGCTCACCATTTTCTACGTCCTCCCTCCTCAAACCTATCACGTAGGCGCCCAAACGCAAATTCACCTGCCACTCAACGTGTTCAGAGAGACAGTGATTATGCCCTTGCCCCCAAGGGGCCTCCAGTCCAAGAGACAAACTACTGTAGAATCTGAGGTTGCGGATCTTGGCGTCCACTGGCTGTGGCCAGGGGGAAATCGTACAACCTCACAGGACTAACCTTTCCATGAGGAAATGAGGATCAGGCATCTCTAAGGGTCTTTTTCAGTTCTGTAATTCTTTTTATCTATTTAATTATAACTGAATATAAAGTGATGTGTAATGGCATTAACAAATGCAGTTCAGCAATAGGATTCCAAAATACTTGTGACCATGCCATGCGTAAGGCAGATGCTCACCTGTGCAATTCCTCTCAATGGGTGTGACTGGGATCGTTTCTAGAGCCTTTTCCAGGAAGTCCAGCAGGCACGGACTAATCACCATTTCTTCTGGCAACGACTGTAGTGCTACCCAGGCATACAGCTTGGCTGTTTTCACTCCTCCACTTCCTTTTCCTTTGGCTGGAACATTTGTAAATGTTAGGTGCACTTAAGGTAATTTAATAAAAAGTTCCAATAAAACGTAAGAACATTGTGAGAAACTAGAATTACATGACAAATTTAATTAGATGAAATACCATATTTAAAAGCATACAAGACACTAAAAGTAGCAGGTTGATAGAAATGACACCACAATGTTAGAATATAATGATCATGATGCATTAGTCTTACTTGCTCTAGATCACAAATTCTGGTTCAATTTTCAATTTTACACTTTGCTATGTCTCTCATTAGCATTAGTCCTTCTGTCTATGCAGAAAATATAGAGAACTTTGACTTATAGTATTTAGTGGCAAGTGGCAGGCTTTTCTCTGCTTAGCCTGTTAACATTTATAATTTTCTTGACATATGAAGACATCTTTCTTTCATTCACCTTTCACTGGGTATTTTCACTTTAGTAGAATGCGTAGAAATATGTAATATTTTGCTTAGGTTTCCAATTCAAACATTTATTGGCTATGTGTATATAGGACAGATGTCCACATTCCGAGCCGCAACTTTCCTGATTTATAAAATAGGATTCTAATATCTGCTGTGCCCCTAATGGACAACAGATGAACCTTGTCAACTGAAAAGTGATAGGAAAAATATTAGACATTATCATCACAATTCTTTAGTGATTCTTAAAAGGTCTATGTATCAAGTTGTCTTTCAAGTGAAACTTCTTCACATGCTTAGTATTCCCTTTTTCTGGAAATTTTACCACAGTATCATTCATTTGCTACGTGGTAGCCAGAGTCTAAGGTGGCATCCAACGATGGTATTCATGCCCTCATTTCCTCCCTCAAAGACCTGTCTCATCACTAAGAGATTGTAAAAGTGATGGTGTGTTGTTTTTGAGATCACACCATAAAAAATACTGCTGCTGAGCCATGTTCTTAGGATCATTCCTTTTGAGGGACATTAACTGCAATGTCTTCTATACACTCAGCAGCCAGTGGAGAGGCCTAAAGGGGGTAGGATCAAGATGCCTGTCACTGACTCAAACAAGAGGGGAACAGATTCCCCAGCCCTAGTCCCATTGCTATGAAAGACCACACGTCAGATCCACAAGCCAGACTGCTCTCCATTTCTCATTGATAGCAGCTGTGTTTGAGATCATTAACTACTAAATTTGGGTTAATCTTCTATGTCACAATAGATAATTAATAAATGCAGTTAAACCCAATCTGTATACTATCTTAAATGTATTTGATACTTCCTATCAGAGCTCCCAACTGCAACTAGAAAGAACTCCTCTTTTCTAACTATATGGTGATCTAAAACTTTAGCTATTAAACTATCTCAGGATTTAAAACTGATATTATAAATTAACATCTATTTGAGGAATAGCCACAAATAGTTGGCCGACACTTCCACATGTGGATTTTGTATGGTCATTATTTACAAATCTATGTTCTTTTATTAAACATGTGAATCTGGAAGTCTCGATAGAGCAAGTAGGATGACTGAAAATTAAGAAAAAAGGGACGAGAAAATAAGAGTATATTGTCAATACCTGAGGGGAGAGGTGGGGGTTGGGGAGGAAGCAAGGTGTTAGTCTTGCTCTGGACAGTGCAGGGTAAAGGAGGAGAAGGAGGAGATGTCGCACTATCTTTCATACCATACAGCTTGGACTCTTTGGAGAGTGTTCTTGGCAAGGAAGACCCTCTGGAGGCATTAGGTGATTCAGTCTTTAGCGTCTTAGAATTGTAGTGCAACTGTATTGAAAAAAATACTTTCAAAATTAAAACCATATCAGATGAGAAACAGCAGTGAAGTATAAAAATGTAGTAGCAAGAACACTGGTTCAGGACTCCAGAGATGCACTTCTAGCTTCTACATGTGAAAGCTGCAATCCTGGTGAGACTTGCCTTTTCATTCCAGAGTAGCAAGGCCATTCCAGATGATCTCTGACATTCTTTTCAGCTTAGCAGACTAAAATTGTATGACACTAGAATCTACAAGCACAGTTTCTCAATGAAGTTGCACTAGGCAAGGTTTAGCAAGTATGCTATGAATATCGATATATAAAAAAGACAACTAACTTCTATCTGCCAAACTTTCACAGAAAAAGCTGTACAAATGAAGCACCACCCTACAATTTAGAATTTCTTACATTCAGAATATTTCTATATTTTAGGGGGAAAAAGGTCAGAAAGTCTCATTAATATGCTGAGGAAAAGAATAATACATATGATAGAAAACAAAATTACTTCTATAAACCACTGTAATCTCAGTCTTTACCTTTACATCAACTCCAGGAATGTAAAACACTGTTGTCTCTAAGTCACTGGGCTTGGTCTGCAGAGAAGATGGCACTTTCTTGCCAGTCATTAAATGGGTGGTAGAAGCATAATTAGTTTGAAATTTCTTCTTTTTTGAAGGAGAATCTTGATCTAAGCTCCTGGAACTTCGATCATAACTCCTATGCAGAGAAAAATGGTTTATCTTTTTTAAAAAAGGACACATTTATCTCCTCTTCTGTTTTTAGGTCAACTATTATATAGTAAGCAGGATATAATCCTTCACTTAAGAAGCAGAAATATGCTCATGACAACAGAGGGTAGCGACCTTGGTTCTTTCCTAGAGTCATGGGCTTGAACACATCAGGCGGAACCCAGTGAAACTGCCCTTTATACTGGCTGAAAGCCAGACAAGCTTCAATGGTTCATTACGGACTGTGGTACAATGAGCCATGATAACCTGACCGTGTGATTCTTTCTCTCTTTTTCTCAGCACTATTACATGTGTAACAGATTTTAACTGTTTAAAGTGTCCTTTTATTTTCTCTCATTTTATAAATGCTTCATTAGACAAAAAAATTTAAACAACCTCTTATTATGAAAAACTTCAAACAGTAAACAGGATGCTTTACCCAAGTCAACAAAACGGTAAAATGAAACCCATGCACCCCATCGATTCATTCTGACAGCTCTCAGCTTTCTGCCATTTTTGTTTTCTTTTTTCTTTTTATTTTTTAGATCAGGAAAAAAATTCAGAGAAAACTAATCAAATGTAAAACCTGCTTATATCATCGAGTTAATGACTTCAGTTACACCCTGCACTCAGTTTAGTCCAATGAGCCTTTTTTGTGTGACTGTTTCCCAAATTAATTTCATTTCTTGATGAACTCATCAAAACTCTTACTAATCCAGTGTTGCTCTGCTCTTTAACACACACATGTACACAGTACAAGAGCAGATATTGAGAAGCTCATGCTGTTCAAAGAACTGTAAAGGTGTAACTATTGTAATTAATACATTTATCAGACTCTAATGTGACATTCACTTCTAATTGCCAGAAAATACTATGCACTTATATAAAACATGTGTGTTATGCAAATGATCACTTGACCACTATGATCACCTACTTTTAAATCTGTACTTTGGGACTGGAAGAAAAGGATGGTGAAGTCTGGGGTACGTGAATAGTGTTTTAAGAGATAAAGTCGTATGCACCTCTTTTCAACCAAGGCCTCACCTTCTCAAGCTCATGTCATCATGTTCTTGCAGAAGGGTGGTGGGGTGCAGTACACATTTTCCACTATCAATTTCAACACGTATATCAAGTTCAAAATCAATATTTCTCTCTGTAGCTGTGCCACCAAGACTCCGGTTGACTGGTGTTGTCGGCCAGCGTTCTGTAAATAACTGATGAACAGCAGCAAAGCCTGTTGCTTTTTTACGAGAAGTATGTCTAGAGAAAAATAAATCTGACCATTATATTGTAGTAAAAAGGGAATTTTTAAATAAACCATTTTCCAGTATGTTAGGTGAGCTACAGTCTATAAATAATTTCATTATTTTATAAATTCACACAAATTACACAACCAGCTCATACTAACTGAATCTTTCCTAGTTTGATGGAGAAATGTTTTAACAAGTACTGAGTGTATGACATGCCAGACAGTGTGCTGGGTGACAGGAACACTGCATAATCCTTGCTGTTAATGAGTTTAATTGCAGAGTAGGAACTATATTCTATTTGCTGGAGTAGACACCGTTTTCTCAAAATATCAAATTTAAATGCTACTTTGCTGCTTCTATTACAAGACAGAACAGGGAAAGAAAAACAACTCCAAATGCTCTTCCCTAAACAGTGTTGGGAAAACTGAATTTCCACATGTGCAGTCATGAACTGGACCCTTAAGTCATACCATACAAAGCAGCAACTGAGAATGGATTTAAGACGGAAACAAAAGACCCCCAACTGTGCAACTCCTAGAAGAAGCTAGAGAGCCATCACGGTATTGTTTTCAGCAATGGTTTCATGGTTATAGCACAGACAACAAAATTTAACTTACTGTCGCACTACGTCCATACCCATGTACCCATAATTATGTAACAACAATTCCCTCCAATATGTAAGTCTATGTCAAACGAATAAAAAATAAATTAATTAAAAAAAAAACAACTCCAGGCAGCTTTAAGAGATGAGCAAACAAGCTTTTATTTTGTTGAATACATGAATATTGTGATAAAATATTATACCTTCTTCTACATCTACTTTGCCTTTTATCTTTATTTAAAAATTCATTGCTTGGGTCTGGAGTGTTGGCTCAGCTGTTATAGCATTTGTCTGGCATGCGTGAGGCCATCAGCACAAACCCAAGCACCACATACACAACTAAGTGTAGGAGAAACGGAAACCAGATGAAAAAAATAAATAAAAACTGATGCTCTCTTTCTCTCACTCTCTTTAAAAAAAATTCATTGCTTAATTGACTTGGCAACACTTAATTAGAGGTCAAATCTGATTTATTGTCTGATAAACAAAAAATTAGAACACGATATCAGTTTTACTGTTTCGTCAGAACTCACTGGACAAGTTAACTGTAACTTAAAGGCAGTTGTGAACATGGAAAAAAACCTCTATTTTGGAAAACTAATAAATAATTCAGTTGTGTCCAATGATCTCATACAAGCATTAATCAAATTATTGTTTTAATATTAAAATAAGTACAGGAAAGATTTTAAGTTTTTATTACCAATTTTTGAAGAAATAAATAGGTTATTTTGTAATAAAAAAATTAAGTGCAGAGTAAGGAAACAATCAATAGAGTGAAATGGTAACCTGTGAAACAGGAGGGAACATTTATGAACTACATATCTGAGATGGGGTTAATTTTCAAAATACATAAGGAACTCTAACAACTCAACAGTAAAAAAACAAACAAACCAAAAAAACCCCACAAATAACCAATCAGAAAATGGCTAAGAGCTTAAAAAGACATTTCTCCAAAGACATAATAACAGTCAAAAGGTGTATGAGATGTTCAACATCACAAATTGTCAAGGAAATGCAAATTGAAATCACAATGAAGTATTACCACACACCTGCTAGAATGACTGTTATTAAAAAAAAAAGACAAATATTGGTAAGGATGTGGGGCAACTTGAACCCTTGCCCATTTTTGGCAGGAATGCTAAATGGTACAGCCACAAGAGAAAACAGGATGGCGGTTCCTCAGATAGGCTACCTGCTGCAAGTCTGCAATCTCTCAGTTCAGGAGGCTGAGGCAGGAGGAATGCAAGAAGTTCAAAAGCAGCCTCAGCAACTTAGGGAGGCCCTGAGCAACTTAGCAAGACCCTGTGTCAAAATAAAAAACATAAAGGGCTGGGGATGTGGTTCAGTGGTTAAGTACCCCTGAGTTCTATGCCAGGTTCAAAAAAAATTTACAAACGGAACTATCCTATGATCCAGCAACCCCACTTTTGGGTATTTATCATAAACAATTCAATTCAGGATCTTGAAGAGAGCACTTCCACATTCAATACACCAGTTTCCACTATAGCCAAGATGTGGAAAAAAAATCTAACACAACAGGTGAGTGAACCAAAAAAGAAAAAGGAAAAATAGCTCCTGCAATGGACCTCAACAAGAAATAAATGCTGAATATGCAATGACATGAACAGACTTGAGGACATCACACCAGCCAGAGAAGGACAAGCCCTGAGGGTCCCACAGGTACAAGGCAGCTGGAATAGCGAAGCGCTCGGGGGCAAGGACAGAGTGGCACTGTGGGGGAGGCTGCCAGTGCGTAGGGACCAGGCTTCACGTACACGTGAGGAGCCACATGGGGTCCCCAGGTAACGGTGTGTATGCTAAGTCTTCTCACAATAGAAAGGTTTTCTAAAAAGCCAAGTTATGCACCTAGAAAGATGACTGTACTAATGTAAAATTTATCTAAATAAACACTTTTTTTTAAAAAAGGGGTACATAAAACATACATGAAAAGTAAGGAGATACAAATCATTTGTTCAGAAGGGCAAACGTCTGACCTTTAGGATTATCATTTAAGAGTTTATTCAAAAAATTTATCTAAACAGCTATAAAGCAATAATTTCTACAGCCAAATAAAAAAATTTTTTTAAAGAAATACCAAAATACCTAGAGAAGTTATTAAGGAAAGACCCAAACCTGGACATACTTCCATGAAATTAGAGAACATAAGGATAATTTTTTACTTACAGATAGAAACAGACATTAAAGCATCAAAAAACAATCCAAGTGCCATATTTGCTAAATATCGATACTGGAGGATAAAGAAACAGTTTTTCTTAGAAAAAAAAATATTAAATTAGAATTCTGAACTGAACCCAACAGTCAAATATGAGAATTAGTAAAGTTATTTTTAACATAAAAAAAGTAGAACTTTACAACTTTTCTTAGAAAGTGATTTAAGGCTGTATTCTAGAAAAAAGAGGGAAAATACCAAAATATACTGATATAAGAGATTCAAGAGTTAGGGGTTTCAGTTCAGGGAAAGGAGGAAAGAACCCCCATGGTGCTGACTGAGAGACTAAATGGGGACAGTCCCTAACTGAGCAGCTTTCAACACCCCTCTCATGCCCAGCCAATTTCTCCTTATTACCATTACTAGAAACTCTTACTATTACTGAGTGGTGGTCACACATGTTCTTTATTTCATTAACACAACCTCATTTCTTTCTTCTAAGAATTTGTTGAATCCTTAATCCAATGCTAAATACTTCCCCTTTACTGCGTTTCTTTTCCACACCATACCACACCTCCCTGCAAGCTGTTACTTTTTAACGGGTCAGCAGAGATGTAGCCCTCCCTAACGCACAACCACCTCTTTGTTGCCATTTTCTTAACACGGTTTATCCTGGAAAAGGCTGAAGTGATCTATATGAACTCATCTAAGTGAGAAACCTCTGGTGCCACATGCAGCCTCAGTAGACTCAACTCAAGGATGCCGGTCTCACCCGAGCCGGGCACATCAGCTGCTCCGCAAGCACCATGTAACAGCTGCTGCTTTAGGCTTAGTTCTGAGTTCTCAAACACCACCCAGGATCTTCAAAGGCTACTCACGAGGGTTTTCTGTAAATATAAAATCGCTCCCTCTCACGGTCTTCATCCTTATCATCCTTCTCCGAGTCTTCGCTGGTAGAAGACAGACTGTCATCCCGTCGACCCTCTTCAGGTTGGAAAGGAATGCTTGGTGAAAAGCCTCCCGGAGTTTTGGGAGAACTGAACACGGAACACGACCCTTCACTGTTTGATGAGTAATGAGACGGACCTTCAACAGTTACTGACAAAAGGTCCAGTTCCGTCTCCTCTGGAAACTGATTGTAAAAAGAAAAAACATGAGTCATATTCGTATTTTGAGCACCCTCTCAAAGAAAGGGAAAAATACAAGTTTAAATGCTTTTATTTTCTCACTCTACTGAAAGGTCAGATTTATAAACACAAGAAATGGCACAGCAAGAAAGCAGGTCAAACCACAGAAAGTCATGCCACTAGCACTTTAAAAACCAGAGTGAAGTTTCACTGTATAGAAAAGTGTATTGATTGCATTGATAGTAAACACTGCCATTCTCTAAAAGCATAAGTTAAGCATGTAGAACGAAAGCAGCACGACCGACCATGAATCAGAAGGGCAGGAAAAAGTGGTGAGGAAGAGCAAGTAGACAGCGCCAGCGCAGGGTGCCCTCAGTCCCTCATGCTCATGGGAGCCCTCCAAGGCCGAGGCGCGCCTTTAACAAGTCCTCACAGGCCGAGGGAAGAGGAAACACAGCTGAGGGACAAAACACCTACCTACCATGCATTTTAAGGTAAGTGGTTTGTAAACACATCATGCCTCCAGCCCAGGATTTCAGCAGGAGGCTACTGTTTTTAAGTAGGTCAACAAAACCAATAGTTCCTATGACCTAATTTCGATTCCCAGCTTCAGAAAACAGTATCATTTGAATGATCAGCCTCTGTTAAGTGTACTGTGCTAAAAACTAGCATTCGGCAGTTTTTAGGAACAAATTGCATAATGAAGATTCATAACAAAATCAAAATGAAACCCTACAATCAAAATTTGAAATATTTGCAGAGACCAGGTGGTCTTTATTTTATAAAATACACATGTTAACAAGTAAACAAGTAAATCAGATTTGTGGAAATTATCTTTCAACTTTTTTTGAGGGGGTTATTTAACCCAGGGAAACTTTACCACTGAAATACATCCACAGACTATTTTATTTTACTTTGAGAAAGGGTGCTGTTAAGTTCCTTATGCCCTCGATGAGTTGCTGAGGCTGGCCTTGAACCTGCGATCCTCCTGTCTCAGACTCCCAATTCACTGGGATTATATGTATTAGCCACCACACCTGGGTTATCTTTCAACTTTTAAAACTATGGTAAGTTTATGTAGAGAACAATCTTTTTTTTTTTTGTACCTTAAATCATTATTTTCTAATTTACAACTAGCAAATCTAATATCTGATTTATGTTATTTTGTTTTTCCAAGCAGGGCACACTGTTATTTAAAAATAGGACTTGAATCACTTTAAATATTAAGGGCTTAAAGAAGCACCTTAGGGCTGTATACAGTAGCTTAGTGGTACAGTACTTGTCTAGCAAATGTGAGGCCTTAGGTTTAGATGCCCAGCATGGCAAAAAAATTAATGGAAAAAAAAACCCCTATTAGTTGAATTCATTTAATTCACATTAAAAACTATTTTCCAAGCTTTTAGCTTTTTAGAAGAAAAGGAAATATTCACCAAACCTACTCCAGTACACTCTACTAGTTCTAAAACAAAATCCAGTTTGACTGAATTCAGTGTTAACTATTGGGCATGTGTTGAAACTCTGAGCTTGAGAAAGAAAAGAATTGAAAATAAAATATATTTGGAGCAAGTACCAAGTCTTTAAGTTAATGAAAAATTCTAGACAAAGATTTATGTACCTGGTGTACCACATCTTTCAACCTCATTTTTACTTTTATGATATATTTTAGGAAAATATTTGATTATAAAAATGTTAATTGCATTTTTGAATGATTGTGTAGCACATTTCCACACTGTGTTGGACATTGAATGATCTCTTAAGTTGATCATTTTATAAATATTTTCATACCAGAAATTCAAAAGAAATAACATTCAACGATTAATTTGCTGTTTTGAATTAGATTTGATTTTAGTTTGACCTACTTAACAAAGATTTTTTTGTTGTTATTGAAGAAATTCATCTTATAGTTGAATATAAAGGGAATGGCAAATAACAAATCAACTGTAGTTCTGAGTTTATGATTTGATTGAATTGATGAGATACACTGATTTAAGATTTTTTTTAATTTTGAAGATTGAAACAGTGCTAAACTACATAGAAGAATAAAACTAAATTATATGCATGCAAGAGCTTATGATATAAAATGATGAAAAACATTCAAACAAATCTTTATGTAAAATAGCAGATTTTTGAAGTCTTAGTTCAGTACGTAAGGAAAGGAAAGCATTTTGAAAGCAGAATTTCAGGGTAATTCATTAGTTTTAAGGCACAGCTTGTGTTGCTCTGAACAAGTACCTGAAAATACCCTTCCCCAGGAGAGCTGGACTGTGCTGTACTTCCCCACACTGTGTTTTTCAACTTAACGAAATAAGAAAATAAAGTAAAAAACTCAAGAAAAGTAAACAATGGTTTAAAAATAACAAATAAACAAAAAATAAAAAAACCTTTTAACGTAAAATTTAACATACTATGAAATGATAATACAATCCTGAAGCTGACCTCTGGTTTCTGCTACTCCCTACATATACGTTTTGAACTAAAATACATAAATAAGTACTTCTCACAAATACACCACTTACAATTGTGTAAAAGACACAGTTTAATGTGGATTCTAATTTGCAAGAAAAGATCTTCTACAAAAGCCTTTCTGCCTAACAGCAAGCAGTCAGGACTGTTCATCATGCAGGTACAACATGAAGGCCTGGCTCTCAGGATGGAAACAGGGAAGTGACCCCAGCTTAAGCCGGATCTTCACCCATCACAATCTTCACCTTCACCTCAGGAAGGAACCAATATTCTAAAATTGCACTGACACAGTAGTTTCATCAAAACTATTCAGCACTGTGTATTTCTAAAAAGTATCATCTCTCTTACTGTATCCTGGATGTTAAAAGTTACTCTGGGCCCAGGAGAAGCTGCATCCACACGGATTTCTGGGAGCTCTTCGGTTTCTCCTACTCGAGAACTGTAAGTAAAATATAAAGTTATAAAACATTACCATTTTCATCTTGAAAAAATTGCTGACGTCATAAAAGTCTTAATACTGGCACTGACATTCTATTTCTAAATATTTGCCCTATCAGAAGATTAAGTTGGCATTCCAATTCTTAACCTTTTTCATCCTGTAAAAACAACTCACTCGTGTTGATTAACTCAAGATTATCTAAAACCAAACCATATAAAAATATATACTTACATTAGTAGTGATTTAGCACTAAAGCAGTGTACAATTTGTCAATTTCCAGCTGTTCATGTGCTAAACAGATGTGCACCACTCATGTCCTGATGCTGAGCCACTCACCACTCATGCTGAGCCATGCGGAGCAGCAGCAACTGGTGGGTGCGTTTTCACTCTGGACGATCTAAGTTTACACATACAACTCGTCCGAATGGCAAGAGTACGTCACTACTTAAAAGTACCACTGCACTGTGGTATGTGACAGAAATTCCTCACATGAAGTGTGACAACAACCAAGATGACTGCTATTTTACTAATAAGGTCCATTTATACTACTTTAGTTGTATAAATGGTGAATTTATACAGAGGTGGTGAATCTCTGTAATAGACTCGGCAATTTTCTTACTTGCTTCACTGGTTGAAATACATAATACCTTGTTCTTTCCATTCGCTTGAGAGGTGGTCTTCCAGAGGCAGAAATGCTTTTTGATCGGCTATAACTTGGTTTATAACCCAAACCCCACTTGTCCTTTAGAGAAGCAGCCTAATGAAATGGGAAGAAGCAAAGGTGACTTTAGACAGGAGCTGACTGCTGAAGCATCCACTTCATAAGCTCATCCCACCCGGGTGACTTTAAATGCCACTCAATCAGACAGATGAGTCAAAGGAGAGCAGCAATCAGCTGTCCTTAGATTCCAATGCCAATTAGGAGAGCTGTACAATGGAAACCGGAGCCAGAGCCCTCTATTCTCCCCAGCAAGGTCCGACTCCAGGGGAAACCAGTCAGCCAGGGCCTAACCTGCACGCGGGTATTGCCACAGCTTAACTGGGTAGGGAGAAGGGAAACACCAAGCGTCAATTAGCTCTAGCTACACTGTTCCACCTAAGTTGGAAGAAAAAAACTCTGACAAACTTGTGCATCCAGAGTCACAGGCTCACTGGGACGATGAGGGCTGACCAGAGGATGAGGAAACACTTTGCCTCCTCTGACACCCCACCACTGCATCACCAATGGCCAGGTTATGAAAGTTCCTTTACCTGGTGCAGCATATCTGGCCACCAAGAAAAAATTACAAGGTTCCTCAAAAGCTAGGCATGACATTACCATCTGACCTAGCTATCCCATTCCTCAGTATTCATCCTAAAGAATTAGTCATCGTACCACAGTGACACATGCACACCCATGATATCACAGTATAATCCACAACAGCCAAACTATGAAACCAGCTTAGGTGTCCATCAGTGGATAAAGAAAATGTGGTATGTATACACAATGGAGTTTTACTTAGCCATAAGAAAAATGAAATTATGTCATTTGCAGGAAAATGGTTGGAATTTGAGACCATTATGTTAAGTGAAATATGCCAAACTCAGAAGGTAAAGGGCTGCGTGTTTCCCTCTAGAAGTTATAGAGTAAAATGGAAAAGAAAGGAGGCGGAAGGGGATCTCACAGCAGAGGAAAGGCTCTAGGGATAGGAGGTAAAGAGGAAGGGGAAGTGCTGAGGAGTGAAACAGGACACATTATATTGTTACACTGTGTGCATGTCCTAATATGTAACAACAGATCCCACCATTGTGTACAACTACAATGCACCAATAAAATGTGTATGTGGGGAAATCACAAGGCATACTGAAATGCAGCAAGGAAGTTCATACACTGTGAAGAACAAATCCAGCACCAGAATCAGGCATGACAGCCATGCCGAAACTGTCAGATCAGAAATTCATGACAGCTATGGTTAATATGCCTAGGACTCTGACGGATGAAGCTGACAGCAAGAAAAGCTGGGCAAGGTAACCAGAGAACTGGAAATCCTAAGAAAGAACCAAAAAGAAATGCCAGAGATGAAAAACCCCGACAGACAAGAACGCCCCGATGGGCTTATTAGTATACTGGGCACAGCTGAAGAACGAGGCACTACACTTGCGGACATAGCAGCAGAATCCTGACACACCGAAGAGAAAGAAACAAAAACAAACTAGATGTGGGACAACTGCAAGAGGCTGTATCATGGTTGGGATCTGGCACATCCCCCAACGGCTCATGTGTTGAAGGCTTTGTCCCCGTGCAGCGGTGTTCAGAGGTGGGCGTCTGGGAGTGGTAGGGTCAGGAGGGCTCTGACCTCACGGGTGGAGAACACACTGGAGAAGGCACAGCTGAATGGCCTCTTTGGAGGTGGCGGAACTGAAGGAGGTGGGGCCTAGTGGAAGGAGTAGGCTCTTGTGAGCAGGGCCCTTGGGATCCTATCTGTCGGTGCCCTTTCTCTCCCCCACTCCCGTCCCTCCTTCCGGGCTCCAGGAGTGAGAGGCTTTGCTTCACCACAGCTTGCTGCCATTCTGCACGGTCTCACCCTGCGCCACAGCAGTGGAGCTGCCAACCGTGGAGCGAAAGCTTGGAAACAGGAGCCAAGGTCTTTCCTCCTGTAAGCTAAGTTTGTCAGGTACTTTGTGATAGCAATAAAAAGATAACTAACATAGTATTATAATAGGAATACCAGAAGGAAGAGAAAGGGAGAGAAGCCAAAACATTGGCTGGAGCAGTGGCTCAGCGGTACAGCACTTGCCTGGCATGTGTGAGGACCCAGGTTCAAACCACACACACAGCTAACTGTAGGAGAAACGAAGGTCAGATGAAAAACAAATAAGTAAAACTGATTCTATTTGGCTCTCTCTTTTAAAAAACAGTAAACTGTGCTACGTGCGACAGCCTCGCACATCTTGTTTCACTGCATCAAGAGACCACGTCAAGTGACCAGCTTGAACCACCTGATCTACAGAAGTACACCCTGATGTTTATATCAAGGCTAAATTGCCTAGCAACGCATTTCTCAAAATGTATTCCTGTCTCATTAAGCAATGCATAACTGTATTTAAAGATACATACAGATTTAAACCAAATGGAAGGAGGTAAAAACATAATCTAAAGCTAATCCAAAGAAAAAGCCATATGAATTTCAGACAGAGCAGACTTCAAAGTAAGGAAAGTCATTAGAAATACAGAAGAGATGTCCATGCTGATATGAAGGGCGAGTTCTCTAAGCAGAAATAAGAATCCTTAGCGTACATGTGCCTAACAGCATAGCATCAAAGAATGTGAGGCAGAAGCTAATAGAAATGTGAGGAGAAACAGACTCCGGTGCCTCTTGATCAGCTGTAGAGCGATTCAGCACACAAAACCATCAGTGTGAACATGGCTGAATTCAACACCATCATCAATCAGCTGGACATAACCAACTCTGTACACTACTTCATCCAATGACAGTAGAATACATATTATTCTCAAGGTCAAATGGAACATTTGCCAAAGCAGACCAGATTCTAAAGCCATAAAAACACCTAAATTGAAAGAACAGAAACTATATAGTATCTGCTCTCCACCACAATGTAAACTAGAGAGATACCTGGAAAGATACGTGTAACGGATTTTACATACGTATACACACATATATACACACAAGTGTGTGTGTGTGTGTGTGTCTCTCTCTCTCTCTCTCTCTCTCGCTCTCAGATGGGTATGTGGAAAATCCAAAAATACACACTTCAAAATAAGATCAAACAACACACTTCAAAATAGCATGCGGTCAAAGAAGAAATTGAAAAAGAAATTATAAGATATTTTAAAATTAAAATGAAAACACAACTTATCAAAATTTGTGAGACACATCAAAGGCAGTTCTTAGAAGAAAATTTATAGCACAGAATGCATAATTAGAAAAGAAGTAAGATGTATATAAGCTTCCTCCTTAAGAAACTGGAAAAAGAATTAAAATTATGCCCAAATTAAAAAAGAAAACCCACTAAAATCAAAGCAGAAAGCAACAAAACTGAAATAGGAAATCAATAGAGAAAAAATCAACAAAACCAAAAGCTAGTTCTTTAAAAACATCCAATAAAAATCAACAAGATAGCCTAAGTAAAAAGAAACGTGTACACACTCATGCATACACAGAGAAATAAATTACATCAGTAAGGAAGGAAGGGACATGATTACAGATACTATGAACGTTAGGAGTCAAGACATATTGTGAATAACTCTATGCCCCCAAATTTGATAACCAAGATGAAACGGATCAATTCTTTGAAAGACAATTTCCCAAAGTAAGAAATAGAAAACCTGAATGGGCCTGTATCTATTAAAAACTAAATTAAAAACTATAACCTTCTGTAACAGAAAACACCTATGGAACATTTAAGGAAGAAATGGGACCAATCATCTACAATCTCTTTAAGAAGGCAGAAGCAGAATAGCACCTCGGTCATGTATGTGGCCACCATTAGCTGACCCCAAATCCAAGCAAAGACATTACAAGAAAGGAAAACTACAAACCAGTATCATATCTGAACGTAGATGTCAAAGTCTTCCATGAAGCAGTGCAGATCATCCAATCCAAAAATGTACAAAAAGAATGATACACCACAACTAAACAGAAATCATCCTAGTATGCAAGGATGGTCCAACATTCAACCTTCAATCTGTATTATCCATCAGATGACCGAGACAAAAACCACTTCCTCCTTTTAAGGTATTTGGCACAGTAAAAGAAAGTTGACTGATAACACCCCCTTTTTTCAACACTTTATTGGAAGCACTAGCTATGCAGACTGGGAAGGAAGAAATAAAACTGTCTTTACTGTCTTTGTTCACAGATCACATGACCACCCTGGAATTAATAAGCTATCATAGCATGGGTGTAGGACACAAGGTTAATATTTGAAATCAACTGCTTCCCTACATACTAGCAACGAACAAGTGGACTTTGCAATTACAAACACATTTTACTCTTGCATCCACAAATATGAAATACTCAGTTACAAATCTAACAAAATATGAATAAGATCTGTATGGGGAAAACTATCAAACTCTGATGAAAAATTTAAAACAACTGAATAAATGGTGAAATAAATATTCTATGCTCATGTTGGAAGACTCAACATTGTTGGGATGCCAGTTCCTTGCAACTTGATTACAGTCAATTTTATCCCAAGCAAAATCCCAGTAAGTTGTTTTACGGACATCCAAAAGAAAATTCTTTAGTTTATAGAAAGAGGCAAAAGACCTAAGAATAGCCACACAATACTGAAGAACAAATTATAATACTGATACTACCCTAATCAAGGGAGTATGGTCTTAACAAAAGAACAAGCAGACCAATGGAACAAACTAGCCCAGAATTAGAATACCCCAGTGGGGCCGACTGATCTTTATCAAAGGAGCAACAGCTACACAGGGAACATGCAAACACAGGAACGTCACGTTCCACACAAGCATCACCTAGCCCCGGATCACAGACCCAGATGTAACATGCAAAAACACCAACTTCCTAGAAGATAGCACGACTCAAGAGCTTTGGACATCCGAGCATTCTGGATTTCACATTAGGGATACTACAAGGAAAATCTCTGCTCTTACCTCTTAATTTTGCTGTGAACTTAGAACTACTTGAGAAAATCTTTAATTTAAAAGGCAAAGAAAGCTGAAAGTGATGGCTGAGGTAAATGCAGGTAAGAATAGGACAGAGAAAAAAGAGGCACCTCAAAAGATTTTGGGTTTTTCAGAATTAAAAATCAAGAATGATTTCATGACAGGCAGGGAAAACACAGTGGCTAGGGCCTGCTGGAAGGTGAAGCCCCACCACCTGGTTGGGCCCTTGGTCTCACACCAGGTTACTGGCTACACAGTCAGAGTATATATACTCTCACTTACATGATAGTAGACTGTATAATCTTGGTCAAATTACCTGACCTCTGAGTCTCAGGTTCCTCATAAGATCAGCCACCGCACAGGACCACTGAGGACTCGATGGACTGTCAAACGCAAAGTGCTTTAAACAGTGCCTGGTGTAGAACAGATCTGGTTTGTGCAACCAGGTGGTACTGCCCCCAGCAGTGGAAGAAAAGAGGACATAAGCTTCATCCTAGGTAAGTTTCATAAGGTTAAAAAGTAGTAGTCTAATGAAATTCTTTCTGAACATCTACTTACTCGCATACTGGATCTCCGTAATTTCTTACGAACGTCTCTTCGAATGTCATTCACAGCTACAGACTCTAACTGTTGGTAACGCTGGATTTCCTGGTTTATGGTTCCTTCACTTGCACCTAGCTTCCTAAATGCAGAACGACACAGCAGTCATTGTAAAGCAGCAAGACTGACTTCCACTTGGTCTCTTCCATTCCCTTGCTTGTCAGAAACCCCGTATCTGGCAAACTGGTGAACACAACAATCTACAACATCTGAGGCAATACTTCCAGTTTGTTTGTTTGTTTTTTATTTCCTCCCAGCACTGGGAATTAAACTGATCCGCATCCCCATTCCTTTTCTTTTCCTTTTTTTGAGACAGGGTCTCGCTAATTTGCTGAGATTGCAGACACGCATCAATATGCGCAGCTGAGGAAATGCTTTTTACCCATTGATGTATCCGGTCTCTAGCAATCTCATGAAAACCACGGCCCCTACTCTGCAGGAAAATGTCTGAATGTAAGATCCTACATAAAATATAAGCCTCGGGTAAGATTCTGGAAGAATACATTTTGCTTCAAGTCATTTTTTCCCCAAGAATAAAACAAACTGTAATGTAAGTCAACAAGAAAATGTGAATCAGTACAGGGTAATTTCCAGACAAGGTTTTGGGCAATACCTTTCACTATATAAAATGCACCAGTGGATAAGTGTTCAAATGCGAACAAAGCTCCCCCTCCCCACACACAAGGTACAAGGTATGAACATCAGAAAACATGAGGCGTAACCACCAACTTTTGGGAAAATAAAGTTCTAAAGTTTAACAAGGAGAATATTCATTCTTATAGAGGGTATATTTGTATCATCCAGTAAGCAATAGAGAAAAAAGATCATACTACCTATTCTCTCCTACTCCTATTTCAGTTCTAGAAAACTGTTAATATAGGTGGGCAAGGAGTAGGTGGAAACGTATAACTTTCAAGTCAGATATACCCAAGGTCAAGTTTCAGTTCTTTAGTTACTGAGTCAATCTTCCCATCAATGTTTACTTGGATGCCATCTAACCTCACAGAAATGTTGTGAGGCTTAAATTGAGAGAGCATGTCAAACTCACAAAAGGCAGGTAGTGGTAGCAATGCATAAGGCATACTTTTGTATATGCATGTAAAGATACATGGACATGTCTGTACACATGTGGCGATATAGTCAGTATTAAATCAGCCAGAAAAGAGGAGCTGTGAATAGCAGGAGATTAGGATTTCAGGCCTAATGCTATCACTAATGAACCTGTGCTCTCAGGCAAATTACTAAATGTCTCTCTACCTGATGAACTAAAGGTTCGTATCAGCCTCAATCAAGTTTCCTTCATATTTAGAATCCTGTGGTTCCACTAGTAGAGGATACTATATTAAATTAAAAGCTGTAATACATACTTAAGGTCATCTATTACTTTGGCCTGTTCATTCAGTTCTCTGATGTCCACTAAACGCTTCATGATTTTTCTTCCTCTGAGCTCTCCTGGCTGGCTGGAGGATGCTCCTTGTCTTCGATAATCTAAAGTTTCCTGAAAAATCAAAAATACATGTATCAACATCTCTCTTCAGTTCACGCAAGCAAATCTATACTACAAAATTAACAATCTAAATCAAAGAATGCATGCAAGAATCAAAGCCATCTATACTAAGATGATTGGCCTCCTCGGTTGATCTGAAGCCATCTGTACTACGATGATTGGCCTCCTCGGTTGATCTGAAGCCCTCGTTTCCATGAGTGATCTACTTGCTACCTACATTTCCCCATGAATGTGCTCTGCACGCTTTCAAATGAGACTGGCTAGATTGAGGGGAGCCCCACATCTCTGGGTCACACAGATACTCTGCAGGTACAGAATACCGCTGATTTGGGGGTGTGAGGCCTAGTAGGTGATTTACAAGTCGCTGCCCAAAGGTGAGTTTGTGGCCATCTCCACTTACTGAATTTCCATCTGAGCTCTAAATAATAAACAATAATATTAGTTTTAAAAACATTTCTTTCCAAGAACAAAACTATTTCATGGTATAATAGTTAAGAAAGTTTGAAATAATTTTTGAAAATCAATACCAGAATGAAAGTAGAATAGCTTTTTGACTACCAAATAGCTTGACACCACAGGTTGCATAGTACAAATGGAAATGAATATATTTTAAATGTATTCTTTCATTTTCTGTGTACACTTTGTTTTTTGGGGGATTTTTATTAAAATACTTATTAAGATACAATTCACATACCATAAAATTTACCCATTTAAATGTGTAATTCAGTGGGTTTTAGCATACCGACAGAATTGTACATTACTGTCACACCCTCTGCTGGGAGCACCTCATCACCAGAACGAAACACTGTGCCTCCTAGCACCTCTGTGCATCCCCCTCCCTATGGCACTCCCACGCCCGCTCGTCCACTTCTGTCTCGACACATCTGCTCGCATTCCACTTCTGGAGTCACTACAACATACCTGCAAGCTAAGGCACAGCAGGATGACGAGTCATTATCAAACAGAATTCAGAGGACAACATTGTGAGATGCAGACCCAGGGCACCACCCTCCTTTCTTTCCCCCTACAATAACACTGAATCCATTGTATTCCTGTAAAAGGCATTCTGAAAACCCAAGCAAGGCCTCACTCACTGCGTGGATAGTGGGAGACATGGTATCCACTTCATCCTCGTCAGAGAGATCAGCTATGTTCACGGAGTTCAGGTCAGCGATGTCATCGATGTCCTCCTCTCCAGTCAGTGTTGTAAGGGTGTTGCCTAGAGCATTAAGTCTTTTGCCAATGTTAGGATCCATGTGCACATCAATCCCACACATCTTCCACAACACATTGAGTGTCCAGGTACCAGCACTACTACTTTCTGTTTAAATAAAGAAGTGACATCTATGAAAATGCTGAGTATCAGAATTTAAACAATCCTACATTTAAGTAATGTTGTGATGCTCATATACAGTAACTAGTTTTCTTCACCGAGATCTATCAGAAATATTAGACTGTAAGTTTGGTTTCTCTGGATGTTCAGTGTAAAGTGTGTACCCTCTCTCTGCAGATTTCCTCTCCTACTCCTACACTGACCTGCCTTTCCATGGCAATATCAGGGATGGCCATGACCCTAGCTCATTAGCTAGAATTGGTTAGGTAATTAGTTCAGGTGAACATCAAACTGGAGAAGTACAAATCTTCTCTGGGCTTGAGAAAAGGTAGGTCCCTCTCTACTGACTGAGAGTGGAGAAATGAGGCTCATGTGTGAGGAGGAGGTCATCACTGAAAAAAGCTGACAAAGAAAAAATGAGGCTGCCAGAAGGGAACAAAGCAAAGCTGGGGTGTGCCTAGGTGCAGCTGGGATGTTGGTCCCAGTTTATTCTGAGGCCCTGACCTGACTGTTTGTTCTCTTCCTTGAGATGGTAATTCCCAAATTGAGTTCCAATCTGCAAATACCTTCTTAATAAGCTCCCCTCTTCAGTTCAGCTAGCTCAAGTGGGCTATGGTCACCTGTAGACAAGACCTGACACACCCACGGGAGCCCCTCTCCCAGGTGTACGTGTGCTACTGTTACCACCCTTTCCTAAGAGTGCTGCTAGAAAGTTCCTAATCTTCAGTTTCCCTGGGGACTGTAGGCCTTGGGGATTTCTGAGGTAACTTCCTCAGGATCAGCACCAAGACTAAGTCTGGGGAGGACAGAAGGACATAGTAAGCACAGAAAGGAAAGCTACTAACCAATCAGTTTCTACCACTTCAACATTTTAAGGGCCCTTAAATAAATGTCTGCCTTTAGCACACCCTGCTCAATTTTGTAACATAAAAAATAATGGCACTTTATGGCATACGTAGCAAAAGTAATACTGATTATGAACCTACCAGCTGCTGCTTGTCCTGTGGTCCTTGAGCAGACTTCGTAGGTGCCATCTGGAACTACACCTGCAAAAAGACCACAAAAAGACCCTAAAAATATTTCCAATAAAAAAAGACCTGTGACTAAACACCATACTCCAATGTCCAAACACAAACATGAGCACCGCCCTTCCGGGTTCCAGCCCTCAGCCGTGGAATGCAAGGGCTCTGGGTGATGGCTCAGGAGATGTGTGTCCTCTCTCACAATAGCCTGCTCTGTGGCTTTAACAGCTGACCTGCAGTGCTGGCTGTGTTCTCGGACTTCCTCCTCAAGGCCAACACACCCAGTGGGCTCTGAGACTCTAGATGGCTTTCCACCAACATCCAGGATGTATGACAATTTGTGCCAGAATAAATGAATGGTACTCATAGAATGCCAATGGTTTAAACATAACATTTTGATAGCTAGGAACTTCCACATTAGGTCAGAGACATGATCCATCAGTTTGTCTTTTTTTATGAGAGAAAACGGCTGACTGCCAGGATGCCAATCTCAAGGTCATGAAGAAGGTAACTGATTTCAACTAGAAAAATTTAATATCACTGACCTTTAATTTGTTAACTTGAGTTTCAGAACAAAGGTTCATTAAATTCAAGTTTTAAACAAAGTGTATATCATGCTTAAAAAACTTTTAAGCAAAGTAAACTCTAAAGATGTCAATAAGGCCTTTTTCAGTAATCATTATTAGAAATCAAATGTCAATCCAAACTTGACAGTATGTAGTCTCAAATAAAACATCCTCTTATAACTCCTTCTGCGTCCTAAATTGGTATTCAAGTGTTACTTAGACTTGCCATTTATTTTCTAGGAACTTTGGCATTAAATTTGACTTTCCTTAAATTTTTTTCAAATCAAAAAACTCCTCCCTAGAATGCCACAATTTAGTTTGTAAGAGAACATCTCTGTTATTAAATGGCAATTTCTATTGTGTGTGCTTTTAAAAAGATACTATATTTTTGAACCGTTTAGCAACTGTGTCTCACACAGAGATTCTAAATTAAGAAAATCCTGGTTTTCAGGTAAAGATTTGTTTAATTTACCTTTATATTCTACAGATACAAATCGGAACAAACAGATACTGCATTAGCCTTTCAAATCCAAGGAGGCTAGAATGAAAAGAAGACTGAACAACATAACTGAGGCCACATGAATGGAAGAACTGGTAAACAAAAAAGAGTAGAAAGTTGTTAGGATGACTATCCCAAGAAGTGGCAGACTGTTTCACTTTATTATTTTATTTTTAGGGAATCAATTTTATTTAGTTTTTCACGAGGTTTCCGTTTGCTTGGACACTTCGTTATGTATGTGGTGCTGGGGTTTGAACTCGCGTACTCACGCATGCTGGGCAAGCGCTGTAACCGCTGACCCACCACTCCAGACCCAGTGGCAGATTATTTTAAAACATTAAGTTAAAAATTATATAAATTCACAGAACACAGAGCCATGGTGAGCTAATAAGGAACATTAAGAGTTCTAGGGGATCTAAATTATGAAGAATGCGCTGGAAAATCATGAGGTTCCTCTCCTTCAGGCTCAGGGCCTCTGTGTCAGAATACACAAAGCTGACGTGGAGCAACTGCTGGTCTGAACCCAGGACAGCAACTTTCCTCTGTTAGAATCCAGGGTTCTTTTTTTTTTTTTTTTTTAAAGAGAGAAGGACAGTGAGAGAGACAGAGAAAGAGAGAAACAACTTTATTTAATTTAGTTTTTCACATGGCCTTCGTTACTCCAACACATAGTTGTGTACGTGGTGCTGGGGTTTGAACCCGGGTCCTTGTGCTTGCCAGACAAGCGCTGAAACCACTGAGCCACCGCTCCAGCCCTAGAATCCAGGGTTCTAACAGAGCTTGGAGTCCTTCAAACTTCTGATGGCTTCTATAATTTGTCTACATAGGTTAATGAGATGGGTCTAATCTTACTATTGACATGGTTCTTGGAACTGTTCTTACATTCATTGCATTTCCCAAAAAAATTATCACCTAGACAGCAAATTTCACTAGGTCATCTTTTTTTGCCAAGGTGTGTTGTTAAAATGACCTATAAAAAATAATTCTAAAGCATAATGTGATAATTTCTTATTTCTCTGTTCTACGCTCATCTCTTTTTTCAAAAACATTAAATGAAGGTTATATTCAAGCACACTTACTACAAATAAAAGCTACAAACTATTAAGCTAATTTGCCCATTTCATCATTTTGAATTTTTATGTCAATAAAACAACTACTCTGATCCATTCCCTCTAATCTCCTCCCAAGAAACCCGATCAACAGCAGGTTACAAAAGCCTCGATTCTATCACAATGCTCAGTATGCGATATGCTCAAAATATGGCACCTTCACATGCTGACTACTCGAAGCTGAGGAATCTGAGCAGCAGCAAACGCAGGAAGCACTCTCTGCTTTTCCTCTGCAGCACGTTGATGGTCATGTCCAACGTCCTTCCCTAACCCTGCAGGAAGACTGTAATCTCTGAAAGCAAGGAAAGGGACCCTGAGACATCTGCACATAGAAGCCTTGCTGAGCTCCCTGCTTCCTAGGCTGAACTCACACCTTCTTTGCATATTTCTAGGGCACAAGATTCTTCATCACACCTACTACAAGAACACTCAAGGTTAGCCATGTCTTCGGGTCTTCATTTCCTTACGAAGGCTCCCATGTTAGGTATGACTGATTGTCAGTCCTGTCTGACTGACTGTTTTTTACTAGTCTGTCTTTTATTTAAGGGGCCCAGGAGAGAACCTAAAAGAGTAGAAGGAAAAGATACCTTTCTTTCCATACACCTCAAAACCAAGAATTTCACCATTAATATGGAATGCTGGGACTGCAATTTTGAGTGTAAAAATGAGAAGTTTCCCCACTCCTCAAAAAAAAATCCAGAACTGGAAAGATTACCCTCTGGTTAAAGACAGGGAAAACAACTGGGCAAATGATGGTAGCATACATCACCCTCTTAAGTGAGTTCTGCCTGACTTCCAAGAGACTGGCTGAGGATCTGAGTTCACACTCCTTTAATTCCTCTCATGTAATTTTTCTTCATGATTAAGACTAATGATGCTTTACTAATGCTGCTACAACATAATTTAAAATATTAAAACAGACACAATAAATGTTCCACCTTCAAATCAGCATTAGTTATACACAAACTGGAAGATTATGGAATTGGAGGGATTCATACATTATACTGTATCCCTACAAACTTGGACATATGATTGACATCAATACAAATCAAGGCCTCAATTCCTCATCCTGGAAATGCGCAACCTACTCTCTTTTTGATGAGCTGGGTCTTACACAGCTATTACTTTCCTTCAAAATCTCTATGGGATAAAGATGCTCTACTTGGCTGCATTCAAGGAAGAGACTACTAGAAAACTTAGGCTGAGCAAAGCTTCAGGATTTTGGACTGGTTTACTGTCCCAGCTACTGACATCGTAGTTTTTCACAAACGTCTTGTCACCTTACACCGTGAATAGCCCTTATTTCACAAATGCAAACACCGTTCCTGTGCTTGAACGTTCTCATTTACAAGAATGAAGATGTTGCTCTATTTTTTAAAATTCTGAACTGAATCTCATACAGAAAATAAAAGACACTCACAGGCATTCATTACCAGATCCCCACGAATTTCTGGCTTCCAATCATCCCACGATGTCTCGAAGCCATCCGCAAAACGAATACAGAAGTTTTTGAAATGCCCTTTGCTAACCAGAGACTCTGAAGAGCAAGCAGTGATGAGAGTGCTTTCAATGGTCAGTACTAACGCTGAGCCAGTGTCAAGGTCCCCAGTGTGGTTAGACTGTAACACACATACCAGAAAAAATAAGAAAGGGTGATTTTTTTCTTTTAAAGAGACAGAATCAATTTTTATTTATTTTTCCATTTGGCTTTAGTTGTTTCAACACTTAGTTGTGTATGTGGTGCTGGGGTTTAAACCCGGATCCTCATGCATGGCAGGCAAGTGCTCCAACTGCTAAGCTAACACCCCCACCTCAAGGTGTTGCTTTTTTAAATTCAGAAATCCTGAGATTAAGAGGAATGAAAATCTAGAAAGGGTCAAGTCTAGAAATTCTTATTATAAAGCAGCCTATAAGGATAACTTAAAAATTAAATTGCTCCTCCAGGTGTGGTGGCACAGGCCAGTAACCCGAGTGACTTAGGAGACAAAGGCAGTAGGATTACAAGTTTGAGACCAGCCTCAGCAACTCAAGACCCTTGACAACTTAGCAAAACCCTTAGTGAGACCCTGCCTCAAAATAAAGCAACTTAGTGAGACCCTGCCTCAAAATAAAAAAATAAAAATGGCTGTGAATGTAGCTCAGTGGTAAAATGTCCCTGAGTTCAATCCTCAGTACCAAAATAAGTAAATAAATGCTCAAGAGAATGCATTTGCCATGTCCATTTCTTTCTTTTAATTTGCAAAAATCTAGTTATCTATTTTTAAATATGCAGTCTCAGTTTAATTTGTGGTGAGCACTCCATTATACTCACTTCTGCTGTGTACAGCCTACGCTCTGTCCAGCATGCCATAAAAACTACCTTATTTCATCAGCCAGACCCAGAAAGTAAAGGGTCGCATGTTTTCTCTCATATGCAAAAGCGAGACAAAAATAAGAAAAGAGGAGTGGGGCACCATGAGAAAACGGAAGGGAGAGCAGAGGCACAGAGAAGGGCACTGAGGAGGGACAGGAAGGGAGGGAGGCAGAGGTGAAGGAAACCGATGGAACCAGCCTGTGCAGCCTGTGGTTATACCACAGGGAGCCCCACCGCTGTGCGTGTCTATAAGGCACTAGTTAAGAACCAAGGCAAAGCAGAGGAAGGGGAATGGGCAGGAGGGAGGGATGGGAAAGGCACTGGAGACTGAAGTGAAGCAAATTATATTCCACAACTGCATAGTGAGGTCAAAATGAATACTAATATTATGTGTAACTATAATGTACTAATTAAAACATTTAAAAAACAAAAACTACACTTCAATTCCTAAAACACAAACATGCCAATATCGTCCATCTTTATTTAGTCCAAAGTTTTTCTTAACACTAACACTATTCTGCCAAACAGAATTCTAAAAGCTAAATTCATTCAACCCTGGTCACAGGCTATTTGAAGTAAATTAGATTATAATAGTGAAATACAGATTTGATGGTTGTAATTGCTACTTCTGCCTGGAAGGTGCTCAGAGCCTTTTCTAATTCGTGTATTCCTGAGCCGTGCTCCTAAAATTACGAAAACAGTATTTTTGCTTTATCCAAGTGTACACATAATTTGGGAGTTTCATTACTATAAACATTACATTTTGGAATTTCTTGCTCTATTACAGATGAGATTATTCAGTAGTATTTTTAAATGTGACTCAGTCCTATGTGATTCATATTGTAGCTGAATAATGGCTGAAGGAATTCAATCTAACTCGTTAGCTACTAAATTCAACCTACAGACTATTTTCTATAAAAGGGTCTTGTGCTTTCCTCTACAGTGTTAGAAATGGTTAGTAGAAATGCCTGGCATTTAGTCCTGGAATAACAAGGAACATGACCCAGCTCCTAGTACCTGTGCAGTGTTTGTGATAGGGAGGCAAATTCCCAGATCATTCACAGTCAATTGCAGGAAGAGAGTCCCGAAGGCCTGGGCTGATGTTTGCTGGATACCAGGCAGCATATCCACTACTTCCTTTGTAGCCATATGAATGTCCTTGTGTAGAGCCATTCGCTGCTCATTCCAGTTGTCATAGGCAGCTTTATAATTCAGCCAAAACAGCACAGCTTTTGAGAATTAAAAGGGCAGAAAGAAAATTTAGATTAGTGCTAGAAAAGATTTACCATGGCAAATAAACTCCAACAGTTGGAGAATTCTACCGAGTAATAAAAAGTACTCTCAGAAAACTACAGCATTAGAATTGGAAAGGATCTAAGAGGACAGATCAACAATTTTCATCAACAAATGAAATATCGAAACGGAAAGCAACAATTGCATTCTGGCAGAGGAAAGAGGAAAGCCCAGCTCCATGCATTTGCTCAGAATTTGTATAATGTCCTTGAGATGCCAGGCACTGGGTGGAATAACAGGTAGAAACAGATGCGATCCTTGACCTCCTCTGTAGAATTTACTGTTACTACTTCTAAATACTCACTAAAAACAGAGGTACATAATGCTAGGAATACACATTAAAAGAATTTGATTTAGAGAGAAAGACCAAACAATTTAAGAATGTTAAGAAGCGATCTTAAGGAAATTCTTCATTTCATAGCATGTAGAGAAGTCTAAATAGGAGAAAAAATTGGAGGGGCCAGAGAAGTAAGAGGAGAAGGAAGAATTGTCCCACAGATACCAGGAGTACAAAGGATTTACGCTGCTGGTAAAAGCTGATAAAAGGCTGGTAAAATGAGAAATGAAAAAAAATGCACAAGATTTATCAAAACAGAATGCTATTCATAACACTGTCAAAAGGGCACTCTCCTAGCAGACATCTCATGCCCAGCCTAGGAAGGCCACTGCTGAATGAGATCTGACTTGGCCTCAAAACTGGCTCATTACCTGCACAACGCATTCAACACATATGCCCAGTCCACACCAGAAACTACCTGTTTAGTCTTCTTTCCCATTATTTTCTTTTAAAGAAATGGATGCACTATTTTTTGTAGCCCCTGTGCTCAAAATACATCCATCCGTTCATTCTCTTTCAGCAAATGCATGCTAGTTCCTACAACACGTCAGGAGCTGGGGTAGGCACTGGGACACAAAGCCACCTGAAGCAGCTGTCCTTTCCTTGCTGCCCTGATGCACTCCTGGTGAAGAAGTTGTTTCTCCTCTAAGCAGAACAGACAGCGAGACTCCCTCACACCCTAGATCATGCTGCCTCTAACTCCACTTGATTTCCTTCCACTGGACTAGCTCCCTGGAGGATGCTACTGTCCACTTCTGAATTCTTCAGGACAGTACACAATAAATGTGTATGGAACAAATGAAAAAATACAGTGCCAAAACAAACAAGTGAATTCATTATCCTAATCAAAAAATAAGTATTCAAATTTGGAATCAGACAATTGTATTTATCAACGCAGAAAGCAAATACAGCTTTAAAATGTAAAATAACTTAAAAACAAAAGGAAGAAAGCAAGAAGTTATTTTTGGATGCTCACATTTCTGATCTAGGAGACATTTAACTATTGAGCATTCACACTGTGAAACCACAGAACATTTTTACTGAGCATTATCAAAGCATTTCTATGACAGCAATCATTGGCTTGATCTCACCTCTATCAAAGGCCACAGGCTGTGCATAAACAATTGGTCTATTCAAGGTTATAAGCACAGCTTCTCTATCTGAAGAACCACTGATTTCTTCTCGAAGGGCATTCCTTAATCCAATTCTAGTTTTAAAATAGGCAACTTGATGAAAATCAGAACCTGCTTCCTCATAAACCTGAAAGATAATGTAAAGCTCAATAAAAATCGAATAATGGAGAATGTGTTAATAAAACTAAACACCTTTAATGATGCTGCTTCCCCAAGGAACTACAGTACATTTTCCTCAACTTTGTCAACGATATATTCCTTATATTCTGCACCATGAATGCTTTTGAAATTAATATGCAACGTAAGTAACCATACAGGAGGTAAATGTAAGGCTGGGAGTGTGGATCAATGGTAGACCACTTCCCCAAAATGTGTGAGGCCCTGGGTTAGCACTGGGAGAGAAAAAGAAAAAGTAAATAAATATAAAGTCATGAAGATCATACAAAATTTAGGATAAGATTCATACTCTTAAGGGCAATATATTAAATGTTTCGAAATAGACTTTCTCTCCTCCCAAGACATGTTTCCATTTGAAAAAATTGTTTTCTAGAGACAAGAAATTTTGTTCATTTTTTTCCCCTCACATAATCTTTAACATGGCCAAAAATGACTGGCATTTTTTAAATTGGTTCTCCAAATCAAAGAGTGGGAAAATGGTTAAAATGAACATCATTTTTAGCAAAAGGGAAATAAAAAAATTCTCAATAAGCAGCAAAACAATTTTTATAAAATAGAAAAATCTGTTACCTTTCAAAGATAATTTACATAGCCAACATTACTATATGTCAAAATACTCTCTGGGGAAACCATAAACTTGCTAACATTGTAGGTGCTGACTACTGCTGCAACAAACATTGAATAAAAAGTGATGTTTAACAAGCTAAAAAATGACACATATTTATGAAGATACTTGATTCAGTTTCATGTGACTACACCTAAACTAAACTTTAACAGCATGTTTTCCACAATACTTGATGACATGCCAGTAAAATGGTAAAGGCCTTCAAGAAAGGGTTTTAAAGTCTTAAACAGTAAAAAAAAAAATCTTCATTAGAATTTACAAATTATCTAAATATCTTTGTAAATATAGTAATACATAAGTTAAAGTATTTGCAACTGATGTGCAAAGTTCAAAGGCTGCAGTTCTAATACCAATATATTCTATACACACCTGATGTTTGACAATTTGTCCTAATGCCAAATTTAAATCCACTTGGCATTTGCCAAATAATTTCAGATAGCTACTACTCCCTGGTGAAGCTTTGGTTTGAAGACGGTTAGATAGTTCCAGTTCGATCAATCCAGTTTCAAATCTCACAGCTCTCATTGATGGAGTTGTGGCTGTTACTTGAATACCCTAGCAAATCATATGTTATGGGGGTAGGGGAGAGAGAAGAATTTTAAATCAATAATGTAGACCCACTCAAATATAATCTTTCAATATACGAGAGATAAAAGTCATGTTTTGAAAAATGTACGGGATATGTCTAAGGAGTTAATAAACCTAGCAATATTTTTTTAACTTCAATGGAAGTAGGATTTTTTTTAGCTACTAAATTTCATTTCAGTATTTTCTATTTACAATTTAGAGTGTTCCTTAACTAATAAATACATTAATGGTAATTAAATATTTGGTAAGAATTTTTTTATAATAATAATATTTTAACTATTGGAAATATTTAAGGTTTCAATTAAAACTCATTTTTTCTCCATGCTGGGGATTGAATCCTGGACCTCATGTGTGGTAGGAAAGCATTCCACTGCTGAGATATGCCCCTAAAGTATGACTGTTGATTAGATAGGTACACAAAATATTTCTTGCAGAATAAATTATAACAGCAAAAAATCAAAAGGTAAACGTAATTGTTACAACTATATAATATGTGTAGTTTATCTAAATATTCTGTTATGGATAAGTCCCTAAACTTTTTAAAAATGCATAAAGTTATACATATAGAAAAATTACTAATAGAGGAACTGTGAATGTAGCCCAGTGGTAGAATGCTTGCCTAGCATGTGCAAGGCCCTAAGTTCAATCCTTAGCATTGCAAACAAAGAAACAAAAGAACGATAGGAAAAAAAAAAAGGTTCTAAAGAATATTCAAACAATCGTTAAAACCTTTTTTCGGAGTTAATATGGTTACACTTAAGTTTATTTTTGATTGGGTATTTTATGTATCCTATGGTTTTTTTATGACAAGCATATATGAAGTGAAAAAACACTTCTAAAAGTATTATTAAAATTTAAACGTTGGGACTGCTTGGAGCTGTCACTTGGTGGTTACAGTGCTTGCCTGGCATGTGCAAGTATACAGGTTCAAACCCCTGTACCACGTATACAACAAAGTGTCAGAGCAACAAAGCCAGATGAAAAACTAAATAAAAAGAAAAATAGATTCTCTCACTGTTCCTATCTCTTTATAAATAAATGTACGCATGTATGTATGTATGTATGTATGTTACCTTAAACTGCAAGTTCAGCGAATAGAGGAGAATTTTAGGCTTATCTCCATCAGCTGTTCCATCATGTTCATTCCAGAGAGGAATAGGCTGCTCCCCACCTAAGAGAGATTAAATAACTGAAGGCTTGGAGCAATTTATTTAAGAGGAAAAAAAATACTCACACATGTGTCTTGGAACAACGGGCAGACAGGACGCGTTTGTGGTGCCCAGTGCTGCCCCTACCTTCTTCTTGCTATTCGACTCTATGACTCTACATTCCCTGTTTTCTCTTTTGCTGTAATCAGGTACTCCTTCCACCTCCTCTCAAGCTCATGGTCCTCTTTTCTACCTGGGCTACATCCCTGACCATCCTCCACCCCGACCCCAGCTTCTCTTTGTCTCCTCCTCCTTCCACCACTGACAGCACTTTTGATGTCTTAGGGTAGGCAGCCCACATCTGACTCCCACCTCATTCAAAGGTGGCTTTTTTGCTGTTACATCATTTGGAAGTCCTTCAATCCTACTTCTCAGTTTGTTTCTAAACGCTGAATCACTCCCCTCAGCTTTCCTGTTTGAACTCTAAAGCAACCCCATTTTTGTTCCCCGAGCTCCCTGCTCTTACCCATGTCCTACCTTCTCAACTTGCGGACGTCTCCATCAACCCTGACAACTAAAGGGAGCGAGTTAAATCTGACTGCTCACCTCTCAGTCCCTTGTCAATGGCTTATTCACCCTGATGAATCCTTACCAGAACTTAGTCCTTCCTCAAGTGACATATGTAGGGAAAAAAACTGTTATAGACTTTTTAATGGATTTCCATTATTATCTCCCCAATCAGACAATGTTCCTCACGGCAGGGACTCCCCATCTTCAGACCCCAGTAAGCAGTGCCTTAGTGGGCCCTCAGTCTTTTCCTGTTTCAGTTAGACACCAGTGCTGCTTGGTGATCCAACCCTTCACCTTCTATCTTTTTGCCAATACTCCTCACAACTAAGAGTGAGCCTTCACAGTTTTCTTCATATTCCCACAATTCTTATCTCAACCCAGTAAATAAATAGCCGTTTCTCTCCCAGTTTCTTGCTGTTCTTTCCTCAAACTGTCATTTTGTTTTGAAATGCACTCAATTATCAAAAGTAAAAGATACTCAAGCCTCACTTCAAAGCATTCCTCCACCATAAGGCCTCAAGGATAAGCCCCCTTCGAAGTGTTCTCTCCCTTCATGCTTGGAACACTGAAGTCTCTCGTCCATGCACACTTAGTACTAATATACGTAAAAACATCTCATCTTCCCAAAGTACAAGTTCTCTAAGCTGCTAAGGGTATTCTCTACACATCTTTGTAACTTCCACATCATCTTGCTTGAGGTTATTAAAATTTTCAAGTTCTGAATCAATGAATAATGAATGATTTATAATCTTTCTTCTTTTAGACAGAAATAATTTATAAAAGTAATTTATACAAGGACAAAAGTTCTACTTGGGATCATAGAATGAATTATACCATAGAGAGAAAAATATTACACAGAATAATATGTACATGTTGAGGATTTTTGAGAACATAATTGGTATCAAAAACTGTTCAATAGGATGGGTGATATTAGGGAACAAAGTTCTTAGCTTCTCCCATGGCTCTGTGGGCAAGGACTGCACCAGGTGATGTAATCGTGAGGTGCAACATACACACACCATGTATGCAACTATGTGGGGCTTACTGTGACAACTGGCCGTCTTTTCTGTGTGCCATGATGGAGAGTAACTGGTCCTTTCTCCAGATATGTAGTAAGAAAAAAAATTCAAAGAAATCTGCTTTCACCATCAACTGATACATCTAATTTTGCTATAGTTTATCAAGTTTTATTTCAAACCTGCAGCTATACTACATGATACCAGATCACCTTACCAGAAACTTTTTGTATTACTTCATTAACTTCCTTCATGAATACTTTCTGCACAAACACCAAGTGGTTTAGAAGATCAGTTGTGAGATTATGTTCAAAGGAACCAACCTGCCAAATAAAATCAGAGTATTAGATTAATAATACTATCTTAGTTTTAAACGTTTCCTTAAAAAATTATCCAAAATTCAGAAAAAAAGAAATAATTAAATGCATTTGATTTGCGATCAGTGTATTGACAGGTTTAAAATAATTAGAGTTCCTAATATTCTACTGGCTTGACACTGGCATGGACCATTCCCCAAGATGTTTTATTTTAACCACTAATTAAGGTGTGAGAAATCATTTGGAAGTTATACTTTAGGGGCTGCAGCAGTGGCTCAGTGGTATTGGGCTTGCCTGGCATATGTGAGGACCTGGGTTCAAACCTCCACACACCATGTACACAACTAAGTGCCAGAGCAGCAAAAAAAACAGATGAAAAACTAAATAAAGTTGATAGTTGATTCTTTCTCTTACTCTCCTCCCAACCCTCTCTCTCTCTCTCAAAAAAAAGGTAATACTTTAACTATATAACATAATTTCAAAATTAAAATTTTGCCTACAGTAAAATTTATTTTTAATGATCACTTTTGGGATCTTAGGACCACAGACAAGCATCATTTTAACTGAAAGTAAATTAACTGATTCATTCAATTGTTTACTGACCATCTACTCTACGTACCACATTAAGTACTAAGGATACAACAATGAAAATTCTGGGTCTCAGGATTATGCTTGAGTGCATCAGCAAACCAGAGATACCTAATCAAGTTGCGCCCTATGATCAGTACAAGGTATTAAACTTCTGGCAAGAATTAGCTAATTAACAAGAGCAAATAGAAAGTAGCCAGTAACTGAAGGTGAGTGGTACAGGAAAGACAGCTTTAAACATCCTTATGATTAAGGAAAATGCTTCTTCATATGCCACTCTAATAGGACACATATTCTGATCAAAAATTAAAAGAGCAAAATAGATGCAGTAGTCTTAAACGAGGGGTTACAGAAAGCTTAACTGCTCTGGGCACTTCTATTTTCTATAGAATAGGATAAATGAGGTAGAGATGATTTTCTGGCTTATTTATTTTAAGCCACAGCAAAAGTCAACTTTAAAAGGATGCAACTTTAAATTCATTGAAATATTTAAGAATTAATTATACGTTTATTAAATTTGGGATTGCATTCTGCCTGAATTATAAACTTTATTCCTTTCTAATATTAGTAAGGAACTGTGCAATACATTTTGCATTAGATTTTTCCAAATGAAGCATTAATAATGGTATTGCTAAATAGAGCCTGGCGCACTTACTTTTCAGAGTAGAAGGCACGAATGAAATATACTTTAAAATCTTTAAAGTAAATCTTTAACCTGTTAGACCCGTGTATTTTTTTTGCATACTTGTTTCTCACAAACAGAAATCCCAGGTTAGGTGCTAATAAGGCAAGTATGGTCTAAAGCAGGTGAAGTCAGACTTAAATTATTCCCTCTGAAAATTAATACTTCCATTAAAGAACCCAAAGAGCTTTCATACAGATGCTTCAGATACTAGAGATAAAACAAGGCTCTTTGTTAAGTCTGCTACTACTTTTGACAAAGTCACAAGGAAGGTGAGAGACAGCACAGGTCTGGCTCTTGCCTTCTCCCTTGGCAACTGGGAGACATGAGCAAAGATGGTGACTCTCTAAGCATCAATCTTTTACTACATAAATTAATAACAATGAAATCCCAACACTTAGGTGCTAAGACAAGTCGAAAGAAGGTACATCAGATTTAAATGTATCCCCTATAATTCATATTTTTATCAACAAACCCGCAGACCTTTCTTATAGAACTTCAAGGGCTTATGAAACTTTGGACCGTACGAGACAAAGCGAGAATAATGGTGATGTAATCAGCTCTGCCTTCTTTCATCTGGGCTTAGTAAACTTGTCTGTCTTTCTCTAGGACTCTTAGATTATCACTAAGAACTAATGTACATTTGCAGGAATCATGTAACCTCATTAAGGCTCAGTCTCCTACTTACAAAATGAGAACAAATGTATCTACCTTACAGGATTGATTTAAGGACTACAAAAGTCAGTACTTTACAGAGCTCTGGAACACTAGCTGCTATTTGCTTTTTTGGAAGCAAACACGCCATGAAAATAATTTTGAGATGAACATTAAATTCAATGTAAGGAATGTAAAATTCAAAGATGACTAGTAGGGGCTGCAGCAGTGGTTTTTAAAACCATGTTATGATTAAAGTAGGAGAAGAGAAAGAGACACAAGACAGACGGGCACACCCTTACCCCTGCTTCCATGGAGAAGTCTTCTGTAGGAACAAATGATTTAATGCTTAACCTTAAAAGTTTGGATCAATACATATTTTGGTACACCTGAATCTTGAAGACTCGTAAACTACAAAGAATAAGAAAATTTAAAAGTAAACTCACTTCTGCCACACAACGTAGATAATTTCCCTGTAAATAGTACCCTTGTTTCGAAGGCAGCTCATCTATGCTCCACGCCTGATCGGAGTAGCTGTCATGTTCTTCCATTATGTACTTCCCTGACATGGTGACAGGAGGAAGGTTAAGGCTGGCAGAAGGAGGAATGGTTGACATATCTGTGGCCGAGACCTTTGAAGTAAAACGCAATCTGTGATTTGGCAACTCGAATGTAAACCTTGTCTGTGCACCTGCAAGAAATAAGGAGAGCTCTTGTCTGTGCCGGTGCTTACTTAGGAACCAACTCCTCACTTCTGCAAAAGCAATGGCTAGGAAAAACATACAGACCTCTCACAATCTACCTTGAAAAATATGAAAGGATATTTTAAATTTGCTCGTAAAATACTACCTTACATTTAAACATATGCATTGTCAGCAAGTAGCATTGAGCCAGTAAGTATTAGGTCTTCTAGTTGTCCAGCATGGTATCAGGTGCTACAGAAACAGCCACGGATATTCTTTATATCAGGGAAGCCAGAGCAGGGAAAACCTGCCCTTGCTATAGAAGAGTCCTAACAAGAGAAACTAGTCCAAGTTAAAAAGAGCCTGAATCCACACCATGCATACTGTCTCCTGACCCAAGTTAAGTGTGGAAAGAAGTAGGGAAAACTGTTAAAATCAAATTAGTTGAACTGAACTTGCTGAAAACATCCATAAAGAACAAACATGATTTGAGCTCAATGCACCCAATGTGAAAATAAATCAACAGATTATAGAAATTTAACACACAGAAACTGGATCACTCATTCAACTTAAATTTCAGTTTAAATTAACTTAGAAGAGTTCAAAGCAAGAACCACACTAACCCATCCAAGGAGATTCACTGTCATTATTTACCCGATTATAAGAACATCATCAATAAAATCCAAGCAATGTGACTCAATTTTTTTACCTTTTTATACAATATTTATCACACCAAGGTTTTCTTTTTGTCAAGATACTATTAATAATCTCTCAGAAAACCCATAAATTTTCAGAGGCCAAACTCAAAATCCAATGCTACCTGTCATTCCGTGACTTCTCATCCTTCCCATCTTGTACTCTGCTTTCAGAGATGGTAGCAGCGCTGCTCCGATGGCTATGCCATCTAACATGGCACTGAATTTAAGAACAATAGGCTTCTTCTCTAAGCCTTCTGGGAGCTGAGGAAACTCATTTGTCTCAACAGGAGTCTGATTAACACTTGTTGGTGTCTTTTCAGAGGGCAGTGGAGTTGCAATATCTTCTTTCACAGGCTGTGGGCTATAAAAATTTTTTCAAAACCACAATTAACAGTTACTATTTTATTCTATGAAATCATTGGATTTCTTAGTGAAAAACAGCCCAAAATAACAATGATCCAGAATAGCAGACAAAGTAATAACACAGACTCCTGGAATGCTATACTTCCAAGGTGATCCACATTATTAAAGCAAAACTGGAATTTAAACTCAAGATTTCTGATTCTGAATTCCAAGACTAACCCATTTGCCCTCTATTACTGAATGTGACACTACTAATCCAACCACAACTGCTAGCTACCATTTGATAAGAATGCCAACACCAACAGTAATTCTTTGACTGCCAGATATTGTTCTTAAGTTTTGAGAGTTCTATCTCACAAAATCCTTGGAGCAGGTACTATCACCTCCACTGTGCATAAGAAAGCAGAGTTGGGATGGGGAAGCTAGGACTTGAACCCAACCAGTCAGCTCAACGAGTTCCCACTGACGATATGTCCTAATAAGGAAAGTCATTTCGAGTACTCTAACACTAAGATTCATCAACACGTTCTGGATTCCGTGTTCCATTCAGGAAAGAAATGTATTTGAATTTTTACAACTTGGTCAACTTCAGCCACAATTCATATCTACATGAGAATTAAAGACCAGATAAAACAACTGGGGGAAAAAACATTGCTTTAGGACACTATGAAAAGACACACCAATGCCTTCCCTCTTCACAGGATACAGAAAGGAGATGAGACACGCTCTTTTCATTTTATATTATCTCTGTTAGTTACAGCTTTTGGAGACCAAGAATAAGGGTCAAAAATGCAGATGCCATGAACAACAGCTAAGGCCTAGGGAATGAAGTTAACATGCAAAGGTCTGATGTCTCCTTTAAAATACTCATGTGGCATTAAATCCAGTCTGGAATAACTCATATAAAGGACAGTTTCACATAATGCACAGCACAAAACTATGCACAGGACATAAATGGCCACCGCGATTTCTTACATTTTGACAAAGTCTGTTGGTCCTAGAATTCATCAGTTTGCCTTCTGTCAGCCCCCGTGGATGCTCACTGAAACCCAGGCACTCTTCGGCTTCATTGTGCAACAGGGAACACTGGCGCCTGCATTTCTGACACAGCACTTGAATGATGCCCAACATGGTTCTCCCATGATCACGTCTTACTGCTCTCTACCTGCCCCACCGTCCTGCAAGTTACCCAGCGCTTCATCTTCCCCAAATGTTTGTTAACACTGCAAAGCAAGACCTACGGTATCCTACAGAACCACAGAAAGGGAGTCACTCACGCTGTAGAAGGCTGTCTGATGAGGTCTGAAATTTGCTTGGAGAGCTGGTGAGAACTTCGAACCATCATGCTGTGCAAGGTGGCAGGGTGCTGAGGAATGTTGATGCTGATGGCGCCCACTTTGAACACAGCAGCATTGTTGGTCTTCAGCCCCCTCTGGGCACTGTAGAGGGCCTGGGACTTGGCAATACTACACTTCACTACAGTTCTATCAACAGAGAAGGAGGACCATTTCAATAGAGCCAAAGTGAGAAATTATGAAGAACTACAGAGAGCAAAGTGGGAAACTTACACATTTGTTGAGCTAAAATAAGATTTTTCATGTGTTCTACTGTATGTTGATGAAATGTTTTCTAAAATATTAAGTTCATTTCACAGTGCATCGAACAGTATTCAATTTCTCTAACAGAAATTTATAAACACAAGCATGTGCTCACATGTAGTAAAGCATGAACACCAACACGTCACACATGCTCCTATGTAGCAAACCATGAACACTGACACATGACACGTGCTCACACACAGTGAAACATGAACACCAACACACCATGCACAAGTGCTCACATGTAGTAAACCATGAACACTGACACATGACACGTGCTCACACACAGTGAAACATGAACACCGACACACCATGCACAAGTGCTGACATGTATTAAGCATGAACACTGACACATGACACACTTGTGCTCACATGCAGTAAAGTGTGGACATCAACACATGACACACATGTGCTCACATGTAGTAAAGCATGAACATCAACACATGACACATGTGCTCATATGTAGTAAAGCATGGGCACGGACACACGACACACATGTGCTCACATGCAGTAAAACATGAACATCAACGCATGACACACATGTGCTCACATGTAAAGTGTGAACACCAACACGACACACTTGTGCTCACATGTAGTAAAGCATGAACACCGACACATGACACACTTGTGCTCAATGTAGTAAAGCATGATCACCAACACATGTCACACATGCTCATATGTAGCAAACCATGAACACTGACACATGACATGTGCTCACACACAATGAAACATGAACACTGACACACCACACACTTGTGCTCACATGTAGTAAAGCGTGAACACCGACACATGACACACTTGTGCTCACATGTAGTAAAGCGTGAACACCGACACATTGCACACTTGTGCTCACATGTAGTAAAGCGTGAACACCGACACATGACACACTTGTGCTCACATGTAGTAAAGCGTGAACACCGACATATGACACACTTGTGCTCACATGTAGTAAAGCATGAACACTGACACTTGACATACATATGCAAATTCCACTTTTTTCCAATTCAGAACTCCCTTTTTTTCTCCAATCTACTTTAGAGATTTGTACAACCACTAAGAGAGACAGACAACTGATAATAAAAACAAAAAAAGGCTATGCTTCTTAAAATCTAATCAGAGTCAAAGAAATCACTCTATTAAGCACCTGTTACATTCAAGCAAACTGAAGGCATCCTAGTCACATTAAAAAGCCCTGCACCTGCACTCAAGAGGTCAAAGGAAAATAGGGAAAGGTCCTTGTCTTTCTGGCATTGTGGCTGCTGTGGATGAAGCTCCCAGGCGACCCGGTGGAGCATGTGAAGGAGACTAGTGCTGTTGATGCATCCTTTAATCAGTCTTCCTGGACACTCCATGAGTTCTCAGAAACATAGACCATGCTACAAGCTTGTAAAGCATCTTAGAGAGATTCTGACCACTTTCTTGTGTAAAAGCCATATAAACACTATGTGCTATGTTGCCTTGAGTAGGTAACGACTCTCTCTAAGAATTATAAAATTACGAATCAATACCTCATAGTGGCAGCCTGTAAACTAATTCCTCAGTCCAGGTCCTTATATCCTCTCCAGGTGCACTTTGATCAGTGTAAACCATCATGTTGTTCAATCCCTAGAAATGCCAGTCTGCGTAGGAAAGCTTCCTGATTCTTAACTGGGAATAGCAGCCTTGCTCAGTACAGACTGGACTTTCATCAGCCCTTTGCCACTTGGTGAAAATAAAAACTGAAAATCCAAACTACCTTTCTTCCTTACTTTCCATGACTACATCACTGCTTCCCTTTATAACCTGCGGAAGCCTCCCGAAATACCACTCTTAATTATGTAAGAGCATATGCACCACTCAATTCTCCATTACCTATCCAGAGCCACAGGAAAGCGAATGGGCTGACTGCTCTCCTAGTGGAAACCCTCTCTAGGCTATTTCCTAGAAAGACTGCGAGGTTAAGGATTAAGGACTTCAGGGCTCTGCCTTGCCAAACACTAGAGGACCCCGTTCACAGTGCTGCTTACATTAATGATGGCCGCCACTTCAAGAGGTGTCAGTGGAGCTGGACAACACCATGGCTCCTCATCACTTGTAATCTCTACCTCTAGCTTTCCTCCCACCGACCCACTGGAGCAGGCCAGTTCTAAACTACAGAGGCAGGACAGGGAAAAGGCTAATTTATGCAACTTGGCTCGCACTGCCTACCTTGGTTAGGGCTACCTGAAAATCTCTGTAATGAGAATGTGGAGTATAGTGATCACATGGTACTGAGTCAACTATTAAAATTCACTGGAAATTCTTTCCCATTTGGCAACATTTTTCTCTCTTAGCAGACAACTCTACAAGGAAGGAGGGACGGCCTAGAAGTGGTATCATGACAAGGACTACTTCTTTTATTTTCTTAGTGCTATATCTTTGGAGCCTAAAATAGTTTTAGCACATTAATAAGTAACTGTTGAGTAAATGTCACCTTGATCTCCTGAAAGCATTCTCTTTGAAGTCAGTATTGATGCATTTTATTAGGTATTCAGAGAACACAGAAAACAAAAGGAAATAAAAAAATAAATCTCTAGCTACTATAACTTTGGAATTAAATGTGATTTCTTTTGTACATGTTAAGATGATACTAATGTGGTTTCCAGAAAAAAAATTCAATTCTCTAACTTAATATTAGTGTATTTAATCTTCTTTATTACTTGTTAGTACTTTTAGTTGACTACAAATAGATTGTAATTCAACAGGGTCTTTTAATCAGTGTTTAGTCTATGGCATGTTATCAACACACAATGAAACAAACCTCAGAAGTATGACATCTTACCTGCAATGAACAAAATATAGATTTATCTATTTATTTAGCATATTCAAATTTATAGAAAGCATACAAAGAAATAATCAGTGCTAAGAAAAAATCTGTCATGATGAGAGATTCATTCATTATGTAAGTTGGCTTGCACTGTCTTCCTTGGTTTAGGGCTACCTAAAAATCTCTGTAATGGGAGTGTGGAGAATAGTGATGAATATTTAAAAATTTATATACATTTAAATATTTAATTATTTTAAATAGCTCACTATCAGGGCTGGAGTGGTGGCTCAGCAGTTATAGCACTTGCTTGGCTTACGCAAGGATGTGGGTTCAAACCCTAGTACCACATACACAATGAAGTGTTGAACCAATGAAGGCCACATGAAAAACTAAATAAAATTGATTCTCTCTTTTGCTTTCACTGTCCCTATCTCTCTTTAAAAACAAAAATAGCTCATTATCACAAAATACCAAATATATAATGGGTCTAATTAAACCACTAAAGTAACACCACATACAATAAAGCCATAGATAAACTTTGGTCAATAGGGCAATAAACTCTTCCTATCTTGAAAACAGAATTTTAAGTTTGAAATGTACAGATGCTTTCTTGTTAGTGTTTTAGTAACTATTTTTAATTAGTGAAACTCTTTTGCAAAGAGAAATTTTTTCTATTTTAATATCAAACATTACCAAATGTTTGTGATAACTGAAATTGTAAAAGTGACATGCCTAAAAAGGCATAAGCAACACACAACTACAATGTTACAACAATAAAACAAGGCAGGAATTACCAAACAGGTCACCCTTACCTGTGATTTCCTTAAACATCAGTAAGCTTTACTCTATTGAAATGTCTACGTTAGAGGTGTAGAATAATAACTATATATTCACAGCCATGAAGGTAATTTAGACACGTATCTTTAAAGCTACACGATTCTACATCAATCACAAAGCCATGAAAAAGAATATAACGTACAGAAACTCTTGTTTGGCTGTACTTGTAGGAGATGTAGGAAAATCCTCCAGTCTACAGATGAAGATGCAAGAGAAAGCAGGGGGGGAAAAAAGGAAGCAAATAAACATTCATATGAATTAATTACAGTAACAATTAGCTGGAAAGCTTTTCTGACTTCCCATTCTTAAAATTTTCCTTCAAAGTATCTTCTGAACTATTTTTTATTCCATTTCCTTTCATTACAACTAGAAATGAAACATGCCAGACCTCTTAACACTACGAGCAGGGCAGTGATGAATAATTCTGTCTTTCACACAACACAGTTAAATGATCTTTACTTGGGGCAGGGTGGGAGGCAAGAAATATCAATTTTTCAAAAAATTGTTTTGTAAATATAAATTTTGCAAGCTGAGAGTCTATTTGAAGCGTCTCTTAAAAGACACCAGAAAAGAGATCCAGGAGGGCACGTACATATGACACATGTGGCATCTAAAGAAACCCAGCTTACTTTCTGAGCAGGTTAAAACAACCAAGGTCCTTCAAATTTGGGTATATTAAGAGATCGGAGACTGTATAGTCTGTGAATAGTCTGTGACCCTTCATATAAGCTTTGGGTTTAGGCAGAAGAGCAGGTATAAGCATCTCTTCAGACTACATGATTTTAAATGTTTTGGTCTTTGGGAATCTCAAATGATTGTTCTGTAAAGTGGGATAAACCCACCCCAGTTCACAGCCTTGTAGTGAAGATTAAATAGCTGATGTGAGGCTCCAGGCCCACTTTATAATACCTTAATGGTTATATAGTAACACCCCCCCACACATACAATGCTAAAGCAAATAAAACCTTAACTCTCATAACCACTGAAATTTCCTGGTCTTTCTTTTAGAAGACTGCTCAGGAAATGTAATCTGGACCCTAGGCGGTTATTATGATTCTAGTTTATAGATCCAGACTACTCCAGCAAGACTTAAACCTGAGATGGTGTCCTGAAAGTCTTAAAAATAGGCTCAAACAAAAACTCATGGCAGAAAGCACAGTCCACTTATAAATATCCACGCCAGGAAATGCTCACTATCCAGATTCTCAAACAGCACGACCAGAGGTGGAGCTGACCACACTTGTTAGTCAGTCTATGATTAATTTTCATAGAATGAAACCAAATCTTCTATTTAGTCATCATGTAGCATGAATGGCTGTAAAGCAAAAGCACCTTAAGTAGTTGTAATAACTAGGAAGAGCAAATTCCCAAAATTTGGTCTAAATTATTAAAATCTTTTGTAGTCACAACATAGAAATGCTTCACTGAAAGGAAATCAGGAATGAAAGTACAACTAACTATCAAGGAGATGAAAGGCCAACGGTTGAAGGCACTGGTCACGGATGAGCACTCTGAATGTCCTGTACAAAGGCCATCAACAGAGTGACTCTGACCAGATCTAAACACCGAACTTCCAGGGAAAAGGCAAGAAGAGAGTCAAAATAAAAGCACAGGATTGTGCTCTCTGTAAAAGGTTCACCTATAACCACCAGCATTTCATAAGCTTTTTGGTTATGCAAAAATGACAAGAAAAAGGTTTAAAATCCATTGTGAACAAGAGTAATGATTACTTACTATAAAATTAAGAGATGGTCTATATTCTTTACCTATAATTTTAATTAACTATTTGAATTACATGAATATTTATTTACATCTTATATGCTGAACTGGAATTTGTTCTGTGATCATTTTTCCAGCTAGATAAACTTACAAAGTACTGGGAGTAAATTTTTTTGGGGGGTGGAGGAAGTGGGCTGGAGCAGGTGGCAAAAACAGTTTTAGAAAGAACAATTTATTTTCCTAAAAGCATTTTATCTGGTGATATTCTTAATGATATTCAAACTCTCAGTACCTGGGAACATTATGTATAAACTTCAAAATTAAGCAGATATGAGCTCATCCAAAGAATTACAGGTTTTCTACAAGACTAAAGAATAACTGAGGGGCTGGAACACTGGCTCAGTGGTTACAGCGCTTGCCTTGCGTGCGCGAGTACTCGGGTTCGAACCCCAGCACCACATACACAATGAAGTGTCCGAGCAACAAAAGTCTGTGAAAAACTAAATAAAATTGATTCTGTCTCTCTCTCTCTCTCTCACTGTCCCTCTCTCTTAAAAAAAAAAAAAAAAAAAGAATAACTGAAAGAAAATAACAACATACTTACTGTATATTTGGGGTAATCCCTTCAAGAAGCACAATATTAACCCCACCAATATGAGCAGTGGCACATGTCTCTGTCATCCTTTGGTGTAAAACATCTTAAATACACAAAAAACAATTATTAGAACTCTAGAAATAAGATAATTGTACTTCATGTTAAAATTTCACTTTATTCATCATACGTTCAGTGGTAAAAGATAACTATAAAGTTATGATAAAGTCTGTTCAAGTATTTTGGAAATACTTTTAAAATTTTCCTTACAGTTTTTAATTTCTCTGCCATCAGACACACATATAGAGTATATATCAAAATTAGAATAACGCAAAATATATGCTATAACTTGCATTTGTGCATTAAACAGCCTTTGGAGCTAAAAGCCTAATAGCATTTTTAATCTCTAAAAAACTACTTATTATTTTCTAAGTTTATTTCTAAACATTCTTAGCAAGAAAACTTGCAACTTTTCTTTCAAAAAAATCAAAAAATAAAGGAAAAAGAAGTAGAGTGTGTAAATCCTTCAATGCCAGACATCTGGCCGCTTCTTTGTACAGACATCTTTTCACACAATTTCAGCTTTTTCTTCTACCTCGGTTTGTAGATCTGGACTTGCAGAGTCAAAGGATACATGTGGTTTAAAGATTACTGATAAAAAGTACCAAATTAACCTTTGAGAAGGTCAAACCAATCGTACTCATTTAGAAGTGAATGAAAATAACCATTTCCCTGATTTTTACCAAAACTGGGTATTATCATTCTTAATTTTTTGCTAAATCAATAGCTAAAACAACTGATAACTGTTTTTCTAACCAGTAAAGCTGAACAAATTATTTCGTCAGCCTAGTGGTGTGAACTTTTGTGTATTTCCAAGGAGTGCTGATGTGTTTGTATTTTTTTTAGCATCTATAATCCATCTAGTTTCTTCAGAAAATATTAACAGTAAAATTTTGGTTTTTAAATAATAAATGTTCAAGGTACAAAAAAAAAATCAAAGGATATATAATGAAAAGTAGGTTCATAATAACTTTTATTTAAACCTTACATATTTGAAAAGTATAAAGTTAATAAGAAAAACATAGTGACTGAGAAATTCCTTTTCTCATGGAAAATAGCTTGTCAGGTTATTTTGCAAATAGAAAGAACAGACAATGATATTCTAGTCATTGCTGCAAGTGGATGCCTGCAAGTTTAGTTTCAAATCGCTGTATGTTAGCATCTGTTCTTATTCAGTTTCTCTGAAAGTGGGATGCATTTTACAATAAATGGCAACTGACCATATTGGGCAACATTATTTTCTTCATGACACATAAAGTCACGGTGCATCTTCAAAATGATGTTTTGTTAGACTTGATGAAATGCCAATCATGTGTGATTCCTCCTGAGATGAACAGTACATTTTTATTAACCGAGGAAATTTATATCAACTAATGGAACTTATTTGGGGGTAGGGACTAAACCCAGGGATGCCTTACCACTGAGCTAATCACCAGTCCTTTTTATTTTTTGTTTTGATACGGAGTCTAAGTCATCCAGGCTGGCCTGGAACCTATGATTCCCTCACACCTCAGTCGCACTCAGGCTGGGATGACAGGTGTGCACCACCTCTTCAGACTTTCACAATGACATTTTACTGAGATACTAAAATGAGCACTGGGCTATTAGCTTTTTACAGCAGTAACAAAGAAAAGAAAATAAGAAAATAACTGGGGCTGAACCGGTGGCTCAGCAGTTATAGCACTTGCCTGGCATGTGCAGGTACATGGGTTCAAACCCCAGCACCATGTACACAACCAAGTGTTGGAGCAATGAAGGCCACATGAAAAACCAAATAAAACTGATTCTCTCTCTCTTTCTCTTGCTGTCCCTTTCTTAAAAAAAAAAAAACAAAAAAAAAAAACTTAAAGAGTAGATGCTACTGATTAGATCAATTAGCTATTTGTTTATGTTTCCAAATATTCTCACTGACATTACAGCTGCCTCTATTTGCTGATCTTCAATTACATATCGAGTCCTCAGTACTCAACTTCAGAATCTAGAACGAGAATGACTTTTGGGAACATGGCACTGGCTTTCTTCAGCAAAGCAGCACCTGGTGTGACCAGATCATCATACCTTTCATCTTTTCCTTCAGGGTGAAACTGCCATGGATCCTCTTCAGCTCCGATTCCATTGTTAGCCCACCAATGTCTGCCTCCAGATGCGTACGGTTCACCATTCCAATCCCGAACACTATTAGAGTCACGTGCTGAGGCTCAGCAGTCACCAAGCTACGCTTCCTCTGTGTCTTGGTCAAACTGCTGGTGTCTTGCTCGTTCTCAAACACAACTTTACATGTTGGCTCTGTAGGGCTCCGCACTCCTTCATGAACAAACAGAAGCACAGTGTTAGCCAAGAAAACCGAAAAATGAAAGGACATTCAGCATCTCATCTTTTTTCCCTTCACATTCCCAACAAGCCCTCTTCCTCGACAAAATGATTCAATTTTTTTCAACACATTCTATGTTCCTACTGCGAGTAAATAGCAGAGCCAGAGAGGTGAAATGGAGTCTGCCTGAACCTCTTAAGAGCACTGTGTGAGAGTCAGGGAGGAGGAACAACAGGGCAGCACAATAATGAGAGATCATTACTACGTTCTCTCCTTGGGGTGTCCAGTTTCTCTGAATTTCAATTACCCACTCACAACTAATCATTAAAAAAACAGGATGAACAACCTGGTATCTCTTTTAGTATTATTGCTATTCTAACTAGAAATACTGAAGTCACTAAAATGTATGCTACCTGCTGGTCCAAATGTTTCTGAAGATTTTTCCAATATTCCTGTTGGATCGGAGATGAGTGAGTAGAAGTTCAGCAGTTTATACATGTTCTGCCAGCACTCGGCTGAAGGCTCACTTTGTTCTGACACTGTAATTGAATCAGAGTCATCCATATGAATAGTCATGTGGTCCACCACATCTTTTGAACCTTTCCTGGACACTTTTGAGGTTCTTCTCTCAGATCTTCCTAATGAATTTTTGTTCCGGGATTCCTTTTTGTTATTCTCATTGTTGATTCGTTTGTTTTTTGCATTATTTACTCGATTGCCGCCATTAAGACTTCCTCTGGAACTGCGGCTAAAGTCAGAAGACCGGAAGTCTCGATGCTTTCTGGTTTTGAAGGTGGGCGTTGGGGAGGCTGACCCAGCCGTATATCTGCTAAGCTTGATGTCGGTCTGTGTTGCTTTGATATCATCTATCATCGTACTGAACTGGTGAATGAGACGAACCAAGGCCATATCTACATGCTGGCTTATTGACTGACAGGAAATGGTGAAGTTGCAGTGGAAAGTATTGTAATAGCGCTTGTTGAGATCGTGGAAAGAAAGGGCACTGGTGGAGTTCTGGGGAGTGCACACAGACTTCTCCATCACAACTGCACTGATGCTAAAGGTTTCTAACATCAGTGCTGGCTTGAACTCTAGTGGAGGAAGATTCACATGGCCTTGCCTGAGACATCAAAAAGAAAAGGACAAGACTTTACTTCTCTTCTCCAGAATGACACATTTTTATAAATTTATAAGCAAAGTAATCTCCAAGTCAAACTATAGCATGAGCCAAACAAATCAGTTTAAGCAAGAGAGCCACGGAGATCATCACAGTGTTCTTTACTTTTAATTTACCACCTTGCAAATGCATGAATAGGATCAACTGGTGTTGCATAAACCTCTTGTCATAAATGCCACGTGTGGGGGCTGGAGCGGTGGCTCAGTGGTTATGGTGCTTGCCTGGCATGTGCAAGTACACAGGTTCAAACCCTTGTACCATGTACACAACAAAGTTTCCTAGCAACAAAAGTCACATGAAAAACCAAATAAAAATTGATTCTCTCTTTCTTTCTCTCAAAAAATAAATAAATAAATAAATGCCATCTGTGACCACATCCCACTATTCCTATTCAAGATCAGTCCTATTAGTGGGTACGTTACTGCTTATGAAGCAATTAGAGATTGCTGTCCACAACAGGACAGATGCAGCAGAAGAGAGCTTTCATCTCCTACCATGCTACGCAGCCTCCCATGTCTGTTTCTCATGGTTACACTCTCGGTCTGAACTCTGTGCTAATCCTAATACAAAACACTACCTACTACAAGTCAACTCAGAAAGCAAGTTAAGAATTACTGCAATCCACCAGGCTAAAAACCCCCATTATTAGAGGCCAAGTACATAAATGCTGAGTGCTTAAACCAAGAGAGGCACTTCAACCCTTGTATATGTTAGCTAGCATGGTATAAAAAAGCCTTCAAATAGGCCTTTCAATCTGTTCACAAAATCAACAAATTATTCTTTCTAAAAAGTGGTTACTACTTTTATCAAATAGAAATTATCTTTTTGTTAAGATATTAAAATTACTTCTTCAGTACGATTAGAAGAAAGCAAAGTTAAAAAACAAACAGGAGATATGACTCTTGCACAAACTGTACACAAAAATGCAAAAAAAAAAAAAAAAAAGACACCTTCTTGCTCTTTTGCCCTTTCTCTCTTTGGCTGTGTCTGAATCCACAATATCTGCTCTGAGGCAGTCCAAAGTCCCCGAGAATGAAAGGTGTTCTCCAAAGTACATTCGGTAGCAGAGTGGAACTGCGTCCTGTGACTGGATGCCTGTATGACTCAGAAGAGGCTTAAAAACAACCTGGAAGACATTGAACATTCACTTGGTTATGACAATTATCCAACATTTGTCTTCTAACAGAAAGCTCCTTTGCATTGTAATTATCCTACAAGCTTAAGGAAATGGTGTTACTCTGGTTAAATCTCTAGTAACTGAATTTCCCAACAGAAGCAACTGTGCATGCAACTGTGTATGCGCCAGCCGGCTCCCTAACCACTGACTACTGACGCCCTGCTGCAAGCTTTCTGCCCTCCCTCCACACCAGCTGTCCACTGCTCTGTCCTGGGGCCTCCTGACTCTCAGGGTATATTCTCCCACAGTGATCTTTCCCAGACACCTTAAACCCCTACCCTGATGGACAGTTACATTTTTTTCCAATGAAACCAAACTTGTACTTCCAACTGTCCTACATCAATCCCAAAGGAAAATCCTCTCTTCAAAGTTGAAGGCGTCCTCCATCTTTCCTCATCTTAATCATCAGCTTGTACCCTCTACTGGTTAGGGGGCGTGGTTTCTGACTGAACTTATCATCCTGAACAACCTCACCAGCCACACAGATGCTTGACCACAGTTAATTCCACAAGTACGTGACTTCTCTGTCCTCACAACCTTGACCTGAACTACATTTCCTCAACTTCCGTGACTCCACCGCTCTTCACTGCACTCTTCCTTGCTGCCTCTGCTGTCCACTGCACCAATTCCCATAGCTGTGCTTCTAAGCACATGGCCAGAAAATGACGTCATTCACCGGTTGGTGCTTTAATTTATCCCAAACCAGTAACTAGATCTTCAGCACCATTTGCCAATCTGCCAGGGGTCAGTGATGAGTCCAGACTTCATATATGTCTAAATTAACCAAAATTTAAAAATGTTTAACTCATACATAAAAATTATACATACTTATTGGGAAATACATGATGTTTCAAAACATGTATATACTGTGTAATGTTCAAATCAGGGTAACACATCAATCTCCTCCTCCAACACTTGTTTCTTTATAGTGGAAACATTCAAAATCCACCTGCCCTCCTCTATCCCCCTTCTCTACCCTCCCCGGCCTCTCATAACCACCAGTCTGTTTTCAACTTCTACAAGACTGATGTTTTTAAAACTCCACATGAGTGAGATCATATGGTCCTTGTCTTTCTGTGCTGGCTTATTTCACTTAACATAATGATCTCCAGCCCCATCCACACTGTTGAATACAACAGGACCTCAGTCTTTTTTACCTAGCTGAAGAGCACTCCACTGTGTACACGTGCCACATTTTCTTTATCCATTCCCCTGTAGATGGACAAATAAGCTGTTTCCATTTCTAGGAAACAGTGCTGCAAGGACATGGGAAAGCAGATATTTCTTCTACATACTGATTTCATTCCTTTCTATACAAACCCAGCAATGTAACTGCTGGACCACATGGTACTTCTATTTTTGAGTTTTCTTAGAACTCCCCATATAGTTTCCACAAAAGACTACACTAATTTACCTTACCCAATTTTTTATTGTATTGTTTAATATTCATGTTCTTGGTGGATTTTAGAATATTATATGTAACATTGTAACTCAAAATACATACTGGAGGGGCTGGAGCGGTTACAGCACTTGCCTAACCCTAACCCAGCATCACGTACACAGCAAAGTCTCAAAGCAACGAAAGCCACTTGAAAAACTAAATAAAGTTGATTCTCTCTCTCACTGTCCCTCTCTCTTTAAAAAAGTAAAAATACATACTCGATACTAATAAATACAATGAACATATTATACACACCAAAACAAACAATTCTTTTCCTACTTTCCCTTTCCTAGAAAAATAAGGGAGTCCCTCAAAATTACTCTATTATAGAGAAGTAAATTTCACAAAAAAATTTAAAAATGCCTGACATAAAAAAAAAAAGAACATAAATTACCTACTTTTGTAAAAGAAAAACTGAAGCTAATAATCTGCAAACCAAATTCAGTCAGAAACCAAAGCTCCCAGTGAGTATAGAAGATTAAGTTGGGGGCATAAGTCGATGATAAAGATTAGGAAAGATGGTTAGGAAAATGTTTTGAGCTGTAAAGAGGAAATAATGTTTCCATTAGGACTGACCTAGGACAAATGAAAATGTGCACTTGGAGCTCACTGAATAAACAGCACTGTCCTTTAGACAGGGATTTTAAGCGTCAGGAAAACCTCCGAGGGAGAACACAGAGTGAGAGTCAGGAGGAAGTTAAGCAAGGCAGTGGACAATAGCTCCTGGGCTGTGCCTGTCCTTACAGCCTTCCCAAAAACTCTCAATGGAGAAAGGATCTCTTATGTCACCACAACTGGCTCCAAATTCCAATACTCTTCATCTAGAGTCTTCTTTGGTCTTTATTGGATTAGGTATGTAAATATGTTCTAACCTCTTTTCCGTCAAAAAATGATACTTCCTCAATACTCAATACTCTCCCACTTGCCTTCTGGTTAAACTTAAAACTATTCTTCAAGGGATTTTGCACTTCATACTCCATGTTTAATCTATAACCCATTATGTCCCATTGTTCCCTTTATGGCACACCTATAAAAACTTACATTGAGCAACAAATATACTATTTATGGTAACTCTGAAATAAATATTTATGTCTTTAGAGTTCTATTCTTTTGAGGGACGCACTAGCTAAATGATTAGTGATACTATTCATAAATGATGTCATTAATATTAATAATATATAAGTTCTAGATTATGACTTCCAACCTATTTTAATGCACTCCTGCTGATTCCATTGAAATATTCAAAAAATTGAAAAGTTGGAACTTAATGGGTTAAAGACCTTTACCTTTTCAAAGATGAGTCTCAGTACCACTAAAGTAAACTATTTTAATAATTCACCTTTCACTTCTAGTTTTTCTACTTAGATCCATTTAACACATGGCTACTCATATAATATTTCTACATGTATAGTTTTAGTTATTTTATTCCTCTTTCCTAAAATTGATACCTCCCAATTGTTTACTCAATAAAGTTAACATTGTACTAAACATTGTACTTAACATTGTACTCTGGGGATATGATTAAACTTTCTAGTCATGTTACTTAGCCAACTTGTTACAAATAACATGTTACTATGTGAGGGCTCTCATCTTTAATGATCAACTATAGATACTCAGTTTGCATTCATAATTAATCCATGTATTTTTTCAAAGCTCCTTCTTTTTGCATGAAGACTTGAGGCAAAGAGGTACAAAATACGATTTTTTCCTAATAACTCCAAGATGCACAATGCTTTCTGAGTTTCAACTGCTAAGCAGGGCCCAAGAAAGCACTGTTGTAATTACAGAAACCAAACTGGCTCACCTGTGCATCGGCTAGCTGAACCGCAGGAAACCCTTGGTTAGCTTCTTCGACACCTGCCACATCATCCTGACTAGTGCTATGCTGAGAATGTGTCCCATCCAACGTGTTCTGGTCACTAGACAAGACGGTGTTGAAATCTGAGGCTGAGGGTATCGTAGGAAGATTGGGTGCAACACCTAACACAGTAAAATTTTAATAACAGGTAAATTATTGTGGACAAAAACAACATATGAGGGTACTAGGTAGATTTTTGAAGCCTATATGGTAGTGCCATTATCAAACCATGTAAGATCAAAAAATTACTACATTCAGATTACTTTACATACATGATTTATTAATGAAAATGAAATTTATTTTTCAGAAAACAACAGTTATCCTTATAAGAGTAGAGACTGTCAGCCCAAAATGTAGAATTTTAGAGCAGTCACAGGCTACCAAAAGCAGCTGCAGCAGGCAATAGCAAGGTTCCCTGAGGTAGAACAGAGGACACAGCACCCTTTCTTTCCTCTGTACTCTCTTTATCATTCAACACCCAGGCAAAGGACTCATGACAGAGGGGAAGTGTTCCTATATGGTTCTCTTGAAATTAAAACTACATTCTCTCTTGGAGGTAGTGAGACTGGCACCATAGAGAAGCACCAAGCTTCCACCTTCCTCAGCCAACAGCCACACTAAGAACTAGCATGTAGTCAGAACCGAGCTGGGTCCAGACCTCAGATGCTGCACGTCAGCCAGAGAAGGGCTCAGGAGTCGTGCACACAAACCACTTTTCATTCTTTCATATGTTCTGCACAAAAATATGCGTACAATTCAAAGAGCTGTTACATGGAGTTTCAGCTGCCTTCAGTAATCAGCATCAAAGGCTAACTCACTATCCTTTACACACATATACATATATACACATACATATATGCACATGTATAATACACACAAAAATACATTAAGTAGGTAAACCTGAAAAAGCAGAAAAGAAAAGGAAAAGTCTATGTGTATTTCTGGATACAGCTACCATGACTTCCTTGGGAAATTGCCTGCCAGTCTTCTTCCTACACATTCTTCAAATTAAATGACCCTCATTTGTCTAGATTTCATTAAACATTTGTTAACTATAAAGAGGGCAGAAATAATACTTATTATGTTGGAGAGGGATCTGGATAATCTAAAACTATTTTCCATATTGTAGGTACATAACGTTAGACTTTGCATTCTTTTCATTTGCTTCCATTTCATGTTTTGAAAATTAACACAGCCACATTAATGGATATATTAAGCTCATAAAATTCTACACGACTCATGTCTGACACACTGGGTGACTGTGACTGCTGTGTGTTCTGCTATCAGATCACCAAGCACACTTATAAAAAGGCTAATTTCAACCAAACAGGACCTAATTGCCACTTTTTAATTGTTCCCTGAAATGCAGGATTTTGCTGTAACCATCTATGCCACTTAGACAGCCGTGCCAGATAATATGGTAACTCAATACCTGTTGGAAGACTGTTGTGTCCTGATTTTGTAACAGGAGATTCTTGTACCGCACTACCTCTGTTACCCACAGCGTTTGACATCCAGTTATAGAAACTCACAGACGAAGGCTCAGACAGCAAAGGATGCTCAGATAACATGTCCGTGGCCACTGTATTTCCTAAAAATAAGGTCTTCCTGAGTACAGAATTACTTACACATGTAGGGACAGAAAATGAGATTTGTATTATTTTAGTAAAGGTTAAAGTGTTTTTATTTACAGATATTTTCAAACTCTCACTGCATAATGCTGCATTTTGATTTCATTAATAAACAGCTTATTTTTACTAGAACAGGGTAGACATTCTTTGTTGGTTGGTCCCACATCAAATGCCTAGATTGGCTTTATTTGGTACCACAATTAAAAATATAAACCAAAGGCATGAAACCACGAAAAACTTAGAAACAACTGTCTTCTAAAATATTTTCTCAAAATTAAAGTGTAATATTTACATGAAAGATTAGTTCTGAAACTAAAGCACATATTTAAAGAAACATTTTTTAAAATTTCCCCATGAAAGTAGAGTTGTAACTGTGGAGTCAGGGACAGCACCTGTTCTTGTCAGGGAGCTGCTTTTCACAGCCGCACTGCTCCTCTGAGGGGTGCCTTCCAGAAGGTTGTGCAAGCTGGGGAAGCTGCCAGTCAGGTAGCTGAGCAGGCTCTCCTTCCTCGGACTCTCCTTCACTGGCATTCCTGCTCGTCCGACATGCACCGGGGAATCCGTGGCAGTATCTCCACTGGTGTAGCTCAGAGAGTGGTACGGATGAATGCCCTAGAAGGAGCAGCACATGAAATGACTGCAGAGAAGTACCACCACCATGACCGCTGCCATCTCTGCCAGTTCTTCTGCACACTGATGCCCAACTCACCATGTCTGCTAGGACAGGGTGTATGAGAAACAGAGTAAGCAGGTTCTGTGACTCCACAGTATACTACTCAGAGCCACTTCTATTGTGATCATTATGCTGAAGCATGCTCCTTTACTTTAACCACGTACCATTAAGTCCTTCCTAAAGGAAGTCTAGTGACAAGACACAAATATTCCAGCACAGCTTATCAAACAGATGGTGGAAAATCCAATGCTAGTTAAGACCTGGGGAGCAGGAGACAGCACAACAGAGCTTTAGAAAGTTGGTGGTAGGGGCTGGAATGGTGGCTCAGCGGTAGCAGCACTTGTCTGGCATGAGCAAGGACACGGGTTTGAACCCTAGCACTACATATGCAACCAAGTATCAGAGCAATGAAAGCCAAGTGGAAAACTAAAAAAATTGATTCAAATTGATTCTCTCTCTCTCACACTGTCCTTCTTTCTTTAAAGGAAGGAAGGAAGGAAGGAAGGAAGGAAGGAAGGAAGGAAATTAGTTAGTTAGTTAATGGTAGGGTGTTTGTGGAGAACATCCCTTATGGCGAATAAAGGAAAAAAAGTGGACTGATATCGTTCTTTCCATCATCGTTTACTTACTGAGTAAGCAAACTAATACCAATGCACAATCACTCTCACACAAAATACTCCTTCAAAAAATTAACTGAAAGTACACACACTGAAAATGATCTGTAACAAGACTGACACCATAAGAAGTAAGGTCTAGGAACTCACAGAAACTAGAGCAGGGAAGGCTATACTTTCACCAACCTTCCTTGCAGCTTGTTACTGAAGGTCAGCACAGACATCTACCCAGAACGAAAGCAGAGGCTTCTTCAAATGGGCAAGAGAGGCAGAGACAAAGGCTGGCAGTGTTGTGCAACCCTTTGAGGCCCTGGCCCCCTGGACATTTCACATATTCTACAGTCATCTTCACTTAGGTGGAGAAGAGGTGAGGAAGGATATCCAAGCAGGAGGCAGAAAAGCACTTGCAACATATGAAACACTTGCTAGGAAGTACGTTTTATGCATTATCTTACTTAATTCCCAGTCTCCAAAAGTAGGAATCATTTCTGGCTTACAAAAGAAATATCGAAAGCATAACCTACCAGGGAGAAGTCTGTTGTAACTGTTCTGACTTCTTTCCCAAAATTCTTTATACCACCACACACCCTGATACCACATGAGAGTGTCTGTTTTCTTATATCTTCAACTACAATGTAGGTGAATGTCTTCCAATCTGATAGGTGAAAGTGTAAATCTCATTTTAATTTGCATTTATTTAAGAGAATACATTTTCATATGTGCACATGTTTCTCTGGAACCTCCCTAATTATGTCCTTTAACCATTTTTTCTTTTTGGTGCTTGTCCTTTTTCTTAGAGATTGGGACAAATTATTTATATTTTAGGAAAGGAGTTCTTTGTCATGTATCTATTTTGTTCACATCTTTTTCTGCGAAGAAATTTTATATTTTCATGTTCTATCAATCATGTACCGTATGGATTCTCTGTATCAATGTATGTAGACTTTTAAGTAAAGAAAACAAAAGTACTGTTGTTTTCAGTGTTCAGAAAAGCAAACTAGCAGAAAAGACAAATAACTCACAACACCACAAACACATTCAGTGGCAGATAGTGTTCTCTGCATGTATAAGGGCTCAACTCAGTTATTTCTCACTGAGGGGTTAGAGTTTAATCCATCTTACGCAAGAGGAACCAACACACGATACAGCCAAGAACTGTTCAGTCACAGAGCAGTGGGCAAGCCAAGGCCGTTCGGCTCCCAGGGCAAGCCTAGCCACTTGCTATATGCTCTCTTATTAAGCATCCTCTGTGCTTCTCAGAGCAAAGCCACCTAGCTAAAGTAAAAAAAAAAAAAAAAAAACGAATCCAAACCATATATTGATCTTCACTGCCTAAAAGCCTTCCCATTAAAACTGACGATTACAAGTCTAATGACATTTGTAACAATGGACTTAACTGAACACTGTAAGTAAAAGGAGAGCATTAAGCATTGAAGTTAAGCAGTCCTTATTCAGTTTTAAATACTGATGATATCGTTTTCAAAGAAATATATATACTGAAAACTACTAATCAAGTTCATTCAACATAATAAACACCTGCAATATTTGTGGGGACAGCTAAAATTAAATTTGAAATAACAAATAACTCTAACCAACAACATCAATATGATACCTTTATTTTTAATGCAGAGTCACTGTGGGTATGAGTTTTGGAAAGCTTTCTCATTATCTCAGCTCCAGTTACAGGTCCAGAGCTCCCTGGTGGTGGCCGCTGAGCTGTGCCTTCTAGCAGCATTGTGTGTTCACTGACTGTGGCTGAAACGGGTGGGAGGAAGAGGCAAGCCAGGATTACCACATCTTTTCTTGAAACGTCAACCTCAGTGTCTGTTGTACAACCACACTCAGCTTTGATGATTGACAAAATTGTAGAATCTGGTACAGTATTCTTTTCTGTCCTTTATTTCCCAATCCCAATTCCCTCAGTCTCAAAAAAACACAAACCATCTTTCACAGATGACATGCAAATGATACAAAGAGCTCAAGAAAACGGAAGAACATCACAGATGAACACAGGCAACAATAACCGCTATTCACGTTTTCATTCTTTGTTCATACTTGAAATATCGGAAAATAAGTCAATAAAATCCAGCCTATTCCTTATAAAGCATTCATTTACTAAATATAAAGTTTTAAAAATTCAGCAGTATAATATATCATTTATCAGTGTCTGCAAGCCTGAAGTTTAGGATTACTCCTTTCCTATGACTTCAATACTTTTTCAAAACATGGTGATAATTTTAACTGATGTCACATGTCATGATAATAATAAAAATTAACTTCTGGCAAAGAATTAAAGTATGCACACACAGTTCAGAAATGCATGTCCACTGTCTGACACACCATTCTGTTAGCAGATCTGGGTTCAATCAATGTGGGCCCCAAACTTACCTAAGGACTGAGCATGCACCAGGAAATAAGACAAAGGCTCCTTACAACCAGATAAACAAATGCTATTTTAAAAGGAGATTTATGGATTTCACTCAAAACATTTGTTATTCAAAGATGTATTTGTACTGAATATCTCAGGAGAAAGCTATTGTATTTCACAAAACTAAATTTATCAAATCAGGTCAGTAAAAAGATTCCAAAATTACCACCACATATTTGGATTAACAGAAGCCATACTTACACATTTAGGCCATGACGTTTTCAAATCTGAGACACAAATCATTAAAATCATTACAAGCACTGTGCTACCAAGTGTGTGGCATCCAACTAGAAGATCTGCTTCTATCAACAACTACTGATAACTCCAGGAGAAACAAAAGGGTCTAGATATTTTTTAAATAGGTGTATTAGCTTTATTAATAACGATTTAAGAAATATCCTGTTAGGGGTGAGAAAATATGCAGCAGAGACCAAATTACCTGCATCAAACTCAAATTCTGCTCCATCAGCACTGGTGTCACTCTGAAGACCACCCCCATTGTCCAGCCCAAGTCCATCTTCATGTTCGTGGTCCACAGTTGCGTGAGGTTTCAGGGGCTGAGCTGGTCTGTGTAAGCTGACTCCTTTAAAGGCTGGTGTCACCACAATGAACTTCATCCACTGCCTTGCCAATGCAACCAAGCCTTTCTTTAAAGTCACCAAAGCAGGAAGTCCATCACTCTGTTAACAGTAACATGCAGGTATAAGTAAACCAAAACAGGAAGTTACTATTCAAGTGCTTTGCATATATTTGTCAAATATTAAACACCCCATTTCGAGGTGAGGAAACTAAAACGTGGGTGTAACTTTCCACAGTCACCTAAGATTTCAAGTGGACTGTGGAACTGCCGTGGCTTGGGCATGGTCTGAGAGTGCCCCGCAAGGGTTCATGTATTGGACACCTGGTTCCCAGAGTGGCAATGTGAAGAGGTGGAGCATGAAGCTCACTGAGGCGCTGCTCTTCCAATGCATTATGGCAGTTCTGGGAGAGTGTTGTTTTTTTTAAAACAAAAAAAAAAACCCCCTCACGTCTGGCCCATTCCATCTCTGGCTTCTTGCCTCCTGATCTCTCCCTCTCACCATCCTGCACCAAGGGGTCTCACCAGGGCCAAGTTCAACCTCCAGAACCATGAGTTAAATCAACCTCTCTGCTTAAGCACCCTGCCTCAGATACTTCAATACAGTAACAGAAAACAAGCTAACAGAATCAAGTCTTTAAATACCACGCTGCCTATTTCTGTCATAAAACAATGCAGCAGCACTAGCCGAAACATGATACTGATACAGGCTTAAAACCCATTTTGTCCCAAAGGGTGATGGCTGTCAATGAAATGTTTACCTATTCAGCTTTAGTTAGTTTTTCTAATGAATGCCTTAGCCTAAAGAGAAAACACCTAATTCCTCACTCCTCTTTCCTACAATTTCTCAAGACTAGAGACAAGGCTGAATTGACTAAAGAGTGCCATTCACTAGAGGGCAAGCTTCAGCCCACTTCCTCCTGAAACATATCAGACCCACCACCCTGCCACTCCATTCCTAGAACCAAGCAATGAGGTCCGTCTGTGCTGCTCCCTCACACAAGAAGCACATCTGGTCCATCCATGGGGCGTGCATGCCATCCTCCTGGTCCAGCTCCTCTCCCTACCACTAGAGGGGCAAGTGTACCATGGACTTCCCAGGCTTCCATCCACAGGGAAGTCTATTCCACTCTTGGTCTACATGTCTTTCTTAAAATCCATTGCTTCATAGAGGTTCTGGATCTGCAAGGCCAGTGGCTTGCCTGGCCACTGACAATACTGAAACTGTTCTCTAGTTTGGCCAAATACTCCTGGGTATTCTCTATAACCAAAAGCCTGGAGAAGAGAAGGGGTATCCACAAAGCCCTAAAACCCTGTGATATGCTACCTGCTCTTCTATGGGCAGAGAGGAATGACATTTATTTTGTATAACTGTATATTCTCATCTCAAATCTCAGTAATCGACTACTACTTATTTTATTACACCGTGCTGTTAAATCTGACTCTATTTCTTTAGCTTCCAAGACAGCTTTTCTGGTTCTCCTGCCTCTTCCTCTCCCTTCTCAGCATTTTTGTAGCTCTGCCCCTTTCAGTTTCAGCATTTTTCAGGATCCCATCCTTAACCAGTTTCTCACTCCATCTGCCACGGAGAACAATCTCATCCCTGTCCATAGCTTATACTAACCCCATCACACTGACAACTCCCCAGTACCAATCAATTTCAGCACAATGCTGAGTATCAACCTCTTTTTCTCACCAGATTTCTCCTTTGGACTTTCCACACACATCTCTAGGTCAGTGGTCCTGCAACGGAATGGAGGGCTCTTTAAAGCTAACAGTAACTAACTCACCATTGTAGCGTCATCAATGATGGAGTAATTTGCCTGGTGCAGGTAGTGGTGCAGGATATTGCAGAGCAAACAGGAAGGGTTTTCTTGGAGAAAGCGGGCAACTTTTGTAAGTCTGTTGTATTTGCTTCTTAGAGGAAAATGTACACTTTTATTCTGAAACCAAGCAATCACACATTTTGAATGATATGTATGTAAGATCCTACCAACTAAGATATCTAATACCTACAGGACTGCTATTTCCCAACAAGGATTAACAATAAGGAATTATTTTCAATAACAATGTAAGACACTGTTACTGCAAGACATACCTCTAATGCTTCTGTCATTATGCATCCCATAACAGCACAAATTCTCAAGGTTCCCTCCGTTTCTAATTTGTTTAAGGATGACTTGAGTTGGTCAATGGGAACAAGCCATGCACCAACAGCTGGAGTTGCTGTGCTCAAGAGGTTCAGCTGCCTTTTAAAATTAATAAAAAAATTACAGACAACTGTTAAAATTGTTTTCAAACTACCTCTCGTACTTACTAACTGGTTATTTTATTCAAGCAAATTATATTTTTCCTGTTGACCACTGATGAATTTTGAAAAAAGTATAACAGAAAAGAAAAATACTTTCACTTGACAGAGGTGAAAAGAGTAACAAAAGTCTAAGACAGGATGATGAGCAACAATAAAATTAAAGTAATAGGAAAACAGAGGGAGGCAAAAGGCCAAGAGCAATGTCTAGAGCAAACTGAAGGAAGGAAGGAAAAGCGGTAACCCTGAAGCCTTCTGCATTAGCTACACAAGGAAGGCAATTCCAAAAATAGGAGAGCAGAACTGTAGGTTTCACCTGGAGAACGCATGCGTGGCAGACCTCACATTGGTGGGTGCTGCGAAGCTGAACCAGATCTCTTTGATGGTCAGCTTCATGCTGCATGAGTCTGGAGGTGGAGGCATCAGAGGCAGGTCTTTCTTCAAATCATCAGATTCAACACCTTCATCCTTATCAAATAGAACACCAAAGACTTGTTAACGTATACTTGATATCTTTAAAGCAGTTAACCGAGGTTTACTGGTATTTTTAGTGCAAAACCTTCTCATCAAAGTAAGTGTTTTATAGATAACACTTTTACATAAAACAGGCAATGGGAACCTTGCTCAACCTCAGACTCTCCCGACTGAGAAATATTTACGAAAACTTGAAAGTGCCAAGGAGCACAGTTATAAAAACCACCTGTACTATAAAAAACAGAAATCAAAGATAGAAGCACTTGAGGGCTTCAACTGCTCACTTCATTCAATCACATTTGTTCAAGGATGACAGCTAAAGAAAAGGAGAGACCAAGTCTGCAGACTTGTAGAGGACACGCACACCATCAGGTGGGCAGCACCAGGGGAAGGAGGTCTTCTGCTTCCTGCTGCAGTCAGTCCATCTCCACTTTGCTTTAATGAAGTGTCACAAAAGTGCTACCACAGCACAAATTCAAATAAACAGCACTTTATAATAAAAAGTTCTTCGTTATTTCATAGCTAGCAATTTGAATTTGCATGGAGAAATATGAATACTATTTTTAAGATGTACAGTCATTACTCTTCTCAGTAAGGAGGTAAGAAGCATAATAGTAAAGAAACAAAAAAAAAGGTCTACTGCCAGGTCTCTAAATTGCTTCTCAGTATGGTTGGCTGAGATATAGAAAAGTTTTGTTTTTTTGGTGGTATGATCAGAAAATGAAGTGTGTCCACAAAGAACTCAGAATCCTAAGGGTCACAAGTAATTATAACATCAGCAGTCGACAGTCCTAAGTATACAAACTCTTATCAGCAATTCCGAAATCTAAAAGTTTTGAAGTAAGGTCTGAAGTGGCAAGACACTATTCATATTTATCTCACTTGGTGTTTTTATGAATGCTGTCTAGAAATATATAAAGATGAAGGATCTTTCACATCCCATCAGGAGCTTATGTAACATGTAGTCCATAGCAAGTTACTTTTCTTTCTTAAAAAACTGCAAGCCTGTCATCCCTGCTTCTTGGGAGGAGAACAGCTTGAGCACTGGCGTTTGGGGCAGGTCTGCACAACAAAGCAAGACCCCATCTCTAAAAAATCCATGGCTGGTTTTTATTTCATCTTCAAATTTGAATTACAAGAAGTTATACTGCATGCTTTTATAAAAATGTCAACATTTACCTTGTTGTCAAGTACATCTAAAAAGAACAAAGGGTTGGAGGGGGAGGAGAAGGAGAAATACAGGGAACTGAGTTAAAACAAGGTACAAGGTGAAGAGCCAGACACTGGGTATCCACAGATAAAGAACTTAAATCTTAAAAGGAGGAAGGAGGTTCACAGTAATGAACAGCTATTATATATCTATTTTGCAGGGCCCGGCAAAGCAGCGATAAGTCTGGTTTTAGACTGACTGGACTTGTGGCACCTGTGGCACACCTAAATGCAGATGTGTAAAGGCCACTCGACACCATTCTGGAGCTCCAGTAAAGGAGTGGGGCCAAAAGCAAGGCTGGTGGGAAAGAGCATGGAACTGGCCTATAAACGAGTCAGTGAGTAAGATCAACCCCCAGAAAAAGAGAGGAGCCAAGAACAGAAGCTTGAGAACTCTCACATCTGAAGAGGAAGAACAACTCCCTGAGGAGAGGAAATAGACCAATACAGGACACAGCACCCAAAGACAGTACAGTCAAAGAATTCAAGGACTTTCAGCACGCAGAACAGAATCTCAGAGTCCGGATGCTTCTAGCATTTCAGTAGTGAGGAGAGAGACTGAACAGCTAGGTTCTTCCCAAATGTTTTCTTCAGTGAGTAGCCCCTCTATTTTTAATTTCCTTAATTAAAAGGCTAAAAAATAAAATAAGACATCTGCTAAGGTACATCAAAACATACAAGGCCCATCTTTTAAAAATTCTAGTACTTCAACAAATGTTTACAAAGTATCAAACATAAGCAAATTATTATGTAAGTACTATGATGGATATAAAAATATCTATGATAAAGTTCAGACCACACAGAACATAAGCAGGGTGTCACATAAGTACTAGAACAGACGTAAATGTATCAAAGATAAAGATCAGACTGTACATGGTCATGATACACTCACCAATGAGCTGTCACTAACACTTAGCAGATATCACCAATCCAAGCAAATACATGCTAGCAATTTTGAATTGAGAGTATAGCTTTATTATTTTTCCAAAGATTATTGTATTAAATATTCACTAACTTGTTCATCTGAGACAGAATTTCCATTTAAGTCTGAGGAAGGGCTTGTCCTGTCACATGGAAGATTATCTTCAGAGACATCAGTATTATAGCCACTGCCAGTTGGAGAATCAGAAGAATTATTGGATGTCAACACTCCACCCCTTTCTGTGACATTAGCTTTACCCATAAGTCCAAAACTGTTGTATAAAACTGCACCAGACTGTCTTCCTCCTGTAAAAAGGGATTTGTTAACAACAGCAGATGTACATGTTTCAATGCTGTACTCTACAGTATCTGTATAAACTTTCATAAAGATCATGTTCTTCCTAAGACTGTGCCCTTATCCTATAACTGTGATGTATGACTAAATTATCACATAAATGACTGTGGACATAAATAACTAATATTAGTAGTTATATGCCCATAGAATATGACAGATAATTCAGTCATACATGATAACTAATATTTACTTACATAACAGCCTACATCTAAAAGTCTTATTACAGTTCAACATTACTACTTTAAAATATTATTTAATAATATATAAGAAGCAATTATATTTATAACTCAACAGTTTTCACTGAATAATGTATTAATATTTACATTTGGCAAATGAAGCTCTACCAAATCAAAGACCAAGTTTTCAAAGATGAAAACTTTCAACAACCTGTGTGGCTTTCTACTTCACTTGGGAGGTTTTTCTGAATCGGACTTTTTGCTCAGACGTCAAGCTTTCACAAACCGGGACGCTCTGCCTCGCTTGAATCATGCAATGGAGGAAGAACTCCACTAGGCAACTGCAACAGGGTATCAACCTTGGTGAATAATCCCAGGTACCACCCTGCTTTCTGCTTTATGATGTGGACTCAGGTTACTAAAACACACAATTGTTCAAAACCTTTCAGCAATGTGGGATCCAGCTGTTCCCCAGGTAAGGTCAACAACAACAAAACAAAAGCTTGCCTTTTATGGTTAAATTTTCAAGTCCACATTCAAACATTATCCAACCCCATTTTTCTTGGCTGGGACCTATCCGAGTTACATCTGGAACAGTTTGTTGATCTGTTTCATCTACAAAAGTAAATTCATCCAGTTCTTCAAGAGTAAATAAAACCTTGGACTTCTCAAAAGGAATAGCAGTAATGGCACAGGTCCCAATATCTATTATTAAAAGAGCAAAATGAATATTATTAAAGACAGTTGCTTATTAAGTATAAACAATTTAAACATTTGCCACAGTGACTGATTTTAAAAAGTCTCATAATATTGTCAAAAAAAAAAAAAACAGAAATGTAAACAAATGACCTAACTTTTAACAGAATGCTAGCTGGAAGGAAGATAATTCCATAATTAACAAGTAATTGCTCAAAGGGGACTAGACCCTGGACAATGAGAAAGTTGGTCTAGTAACATGAGTTAAATCCAGATAAGATGTAATGCTTTACAATCTAATACTTTTTTTAGAGTTATAATGGGAAGGGGAAGGGAGGGATAAGGGAGGGTAATTGGGGGGGCACTCCTGGGGAAAACTGCAATATCCAGAATATATACACATTTTATACACATTTTATATTATTTTGTTAAAATCTTGTAAGGTTGTTCAAAAATAAAAAATTTAAAATTAAAAAAAAAAGCAGTATCAATTTGAAAGATTATAAGGTACTCTAAAAATGTAGTTAATAAGGTCCTAAATAATTCAGCTTCTTGGTTAAGTAATTTAAACTACTTGTTATCATTTTATTGTATTTTTTTATTTGTTGAATATGGACTTACAATTAAGGGGGAATCATTATCAAACAATCAAGAACACATGTATATTCACATAGCAAGCCAAGGCTGAGGCCATTCCATGGTTTACCCCCCCTTGAGTTGCCCATGGTTCCATGTTTCCCCCAATTAACCCCTGCATTAAACGGACTTCTCTCAGAGGTTGGAGGTTTCCCTCTGAGTTGATTCCCCCATACTCCCTCCCTCCAATCTCCTTG
>PVKS010004701.1:0-90990 GCA_004027875.1 Aplodontia rufa
TTTTTTTATTTGGATTTCTTTGCTCTGACACTTCATTGTGGTGATGGGGTTGGAACTCAAATCCCTGGGCATGCAAGGCAGGCACCAAAACTGCTGAACTACTGCTCCAGTCCCCCCCCCCCTTTTTTTTTAAGAGAGAGGGACAGTAAGAAGAAAGAAAAAAAAGAATCAATTTTTTATTTTTTAAAGAGAGAGTGACAGTGAGAGACAGAGAAAGAAAGAAACAACTTTATTTAGTTTTTCAATGGCCTTCGTTGCTCCAACACTTAGTTGTGTACTGGTGCTGGGGTTTGAACCCGGGTCCTCGTGCTTGCCAGGCAAGTGCCAAAACCGCTGAGCCACTGCTCCAGTCCCAAGAATCAATTTTTATTTAGTATTTCATGTGGCATTTGTTGCTCCAGCACTTCGTTGTGCACGTGGTGCTGCAAATCAAACTTGTGTCCTTGCGCATGCCAGGGAAGTGCCTTAACCATTGAGCAACCACTCCAACCCTGTCTTTGATCCATTTTGAGTTCTGTGTCAGATGAGAGATGAGGGTTTAGTCTCATTCTTTGACATGAATAACCAGTTTTATATTTGAATTCTTTTTAAATTATTAGCAGATAGATGGGAACCTGCATTAGCTTTTTGTTGCTGTAACAGAACACTTGAGAAAAACAACTTAAAGGAGGAAAGATTTATTTTGTCTCACATTTTCAGAGGTGTCAGTCCATGGTTGGCTGGCCCCATTGCTGTGGGTCTGTAGTAAGGCACAGCACCATGGCAAAGAGAGTATAGTGGAGCATAGCTGCTCTCCTCATGGTAGCTGGGAAGAGAGAAAGGGCTTGGAGACTATCTGTATTCTCCAAGGGCACACCCCTAAAAACGCACTTTCTCCAACTAGATTCTACTTACTACAGTTTCTACCACCTCCCAGTAGGCCATTGAGCTATGAGTCCTTCAGTGGACTAATCCATTTATAAGGTCATAGCCATCACAATCCAGTCAGTTCCCAAAGACCTGTCTCTGAATTTTACTGCTTTGTGGAGGAGCCCTTCAACATATATCCAGACCATAATAGAACCTGTTCAGAATTGTGTTTTATAGCCAGTGCTTTTTTTCTATTTCTCACATTTTTGGCTACTTTCTCTATCGTTGCTTCTTTTACTTTCATGTGTCTGGAACCATTTTCTTTCTGCTGTCCTGTACATCTGTGGAAAGGCTTTCATTGAAGGTCTGTTGATGAGGAATATTCTGTTTCTGTTCACCTGAATACGTCTTTATTTCACTGATCGTTGGTGACGATCTTTTAGCACGCTTGAGATCTCATTCTTGTCTTGCTTCTAATATTGCCATTAAGTTACCTCTTAGACATGTCAGTTTTTTGTTTTGGTTTTTGTTTTGTTTTTTGAAAGGGAGAGAATGAAATAGAACCAATTTTATTTATTTTTTTCTTCTGGCCTTTGTTTCTCCAACACTTAGTTGTGTATGTGGTGCTGGGATTCAAACCCAGGTCCTCACGCATGCCCAGCAAGTGCTCTCTAATCATGCAGGCAGAGCTCCAGCCCAGTTAAAAGTGTTTTAAAATGTGGTTATAGGGGCTGGAGCGGTAGTTCAGTTATGGTGCTTGCCTGGCATGCACAAGTTCATGAGTTCAAACCCAGCACCATGTACACAACAAAGTGTCCAAGGAATGAGTCACCTGTAAAACTAAAGATTGCTTCTCTCTCTCTCTCTCTCCCCCTCTCCCTCCCTCCCCCCTCACCTCTTTCTTTAAAAAAAAAATGTTATAGGCTACTAATAATTCTTGAAATGTAAATTTCCATTGTTTATTCTGTTTGTCTCATTGCATTAAGATGAGTCTTTTATTGCCTGTATTAGTAAATAATCTCCTTACGAATACAGGGAAAAGATTTCTAAATTATAATATACCAAAGACAATGTTCACTAATGTATTTTAAAATTATAAAAATATCTACCAATGTTGTTCTGAATGGAAGAAACATTTGAATGAACCAATATGATGGAAAAAAACTGAGACTAGTCATAGCTCTACTCCCTTTTATAGCTTCCTTGTTCCAGATTCTTTTCATGCTTATATTTGCTATAAGATTACCTATTTCATTATTCGTCTTTTCAAAGAACCAAATTGTATTGATTCACTCAATTGGATTTTTATTTTATTTATTTTTTGAGTGAGAGAGAGAGAAACAACTTTTTTTCATCTAGTTTTTGTTCCCACATGAATTTATGTACGTGGTACTGGGCTTTGAACCTGGGTCCTCATGCATGCCATGCAAGCGCAGTACCCCTGAGCTACCACTGCATTTTTGTTTTTAAATTGGCTTCTTTTTTTTTAGTTATTGCTTTTCTCATGAGTAATGTATCTGGAGTGTACTTTGTTTTCCCCTAATACAATTTAATTACATTTAATTGAAGAACTCAATCTCTTGCTAATGGTGTATTTTCTGTTCCTTCACATGGCAAAATGGACCCTGTTGAACCTTTGTACACCTGCTCCCTCATTAGTAGAAGTAATGTTTAAGACCAATTTCTGAGGCTTGGTTTGTTCATTTGAGGCACCTACTTTATGCCCTTTGGAAATCCCCTAGTTCTTTGTGCCCAAAGGCATTTGGGGCTGGGATATATGTGGGATTGGTGGCAATAAAATTTTTCTTTGTCCTGTCACCTTTTGTCATATTAATAATCAAGAGAATCCCAGGTGGTCTTGAAATGTAATTGTTCCTGAGAGAAATTTATTCTTGCGTTTTTGTATAAGAGGGATAATTCACTCAGCATTATCTTTATATTAAATATAGTAAGGAGTTTGTTGTAACTATTAAAGGTTGATAGTTCAATACTAAAGCACAAATTCATGAACCTAGTTTGAGAAATAAGAAAAATGATGTTTTAACTTCATGTAGATGTCTAAGAAAAAGTAACCATACAAACTTTGAAATGATTTAATAAAATTACTTTACCTTTGTAAATCGTATGGAGTTTGAAGAATTAGTTGACCTTTTTACAGCTGCGTATCAAGGAAAAAATATTTTTGAACCAGGGGCACTCTGTCACCCAGCTATATTCCTAACCTTTTAAAAAATTTTTTTATTTTGAGATAGGTTCTGTTTCAGTGGCCCAGACTTGCCTTTAACTTGTGATTCTCCTGCCACAGCCTCCCAGTTAGCTGGCATTACAGGTGTGTGCCATTGTACCTGGCAAGAATAAAATTTTTGATAGATCTAAGATTATAGTCATCAATCTGATAACCAGAAACTTTTTTTACAGTAGTTTGAATTTTGAGAATGTTAAAATGGTTTTCAGAAGCTAAGTAATAAGTAGGTGCTATGGTAAGCAAGCTACAGTTAAATGAAAAAGTCAGTATATAGATATAATTCATTTTATTCAATGGACATACTCTGTCAAAGAAAATTTTAAAAAAGACAATTTGTTTGCACCAATTAAACTGAAATACCCTGAGTAAATGTGTACCTAATTGCCAGCGGGAGGCTGAGACAAAGAGAATCAAAAGTTCAAGTTAAGTCTCAGCAATTTAGTGAAAATCTGTCTCAAAATAAAATAGGGCTAGGGATGTAGCTTAGGGATGAAGTGCCCCTGGGTTCATTCTCCAGTGCCAAAATAATAATTAAATAACGTAATTAATCTACATAATTCTTTAGGAATTTTAAGTAATTTGCTTTGAGTTCAAATTATCTTATGTATGTTGTATGTATCTTATGTATGGTAATGATTCATTTGATCTACTATTTGATTTCATCTAAGAAATCCATGTAAATATCTTAAAGTATAATATTAACTAACAGGAAGTAAAGATGTCCTTAGATCAAGACCAAGTACTTCACCCCACACTCCATTCGATTTTATTTTTGTTGTTTTGTTAGGGCTGCATGGTATAGTGCAAAGGAGGAGTACCCATCCCTAATTTCAGGCGCTGTTTACATCTCTTGAGGATGTCTGAAGTGTTCAAAATCATATTCAATAGGCCGTGTTGGGGAAAAAGTAAAACCTTATGAAACCACATACAGCAAGGCTGTATGAGTAACAGTGATTTAGAATAACTTGAGGTCACCATAGTGAAAAGAACATGGACTTGGAATCAACCCGGGATTTGCAGTCTGGTGCCCTTACTGGGTGCCTGCTGCTAGAACACGTCGGTGATCTCTGAAATGAGCCACCGAGCCGGGGGTCTTGCAGGGGAGCTCAGAGCTGCGCTGCCTCCGCCTTCGGGGCGGGGCGGGGGCGTGCCCAGCTCGTGGAGCCCCACCCTGTTGACTTTCAAAATGCGCCACGCCCACGCCACGCCCACCGCGCCAGGCCCTCGGCTCCCGGGGGCCTGCGGATGCCGCCTGCCGCCTGCCGGGGCACCGGCCTGGGCTGGCGGGAGGGGGCTGGAGGGGCCGCCAGCCAGGCAGAGGCTCAGCCCCCTCCCCGCTCACCATGAGGTGAGGAGGAAGCCCCCCTGCGGTGGGAAGCCGCGCCTTCGCGGCTGCCGCCCTGCCTGGGTGGCTCCTAGGCCTTGGGAGTGAGGAAGACCGGAACTGGGCCCCCAGTCTGGTTTTGCCTTAAGGAGGGGATTTGGAGAGCAAAGCATTGGCAGGCGACCGCCTCGGTGTCTGCCTCGGAGACCCGGTGAAGATGCAGAGGTCTGTGTGGAAGGTGAAGGTTTACTAAAGCGCCTTCGCTCGGATTCTCCCTGGAGGGTATGGTAGACTCCTTGCAAGAACGACACTGCTGGACGTATGTAGACAAACCAGTGACTCCGGGTGGACTGTGTACTTCAAGTACTAGAGAGATGGACCTTAGTTTTTATTCCTGTCATATGTAATTTTGTACATGGGAGAATTTCTTAAATGTTAAAATTTCTATGAAATTGTACATTTCTCATTGTCACATCTAAATCTTTTAAACAGATGCTTTATCTCTTTTTAATTTGTGGGAGATACTATTTCTATTGTTTTCTTTACTTTTTTTTTGTCATTTACAGAAGTTATATCTTGCTGCAGTTGAGGGAAAGCTTTTTTCAAAGTGAAAATAGCTTTATTTCCCTCAAGTATATTGCTTATTTTAAATCGTAGGTAATACATAAGCTGTAAGAAATAAAACAATAAAGCACTTGGCCCACCCAAAGATAACTTTGTATTTTATTATCTACTGTGATGCTAGGAGGTATGCTAGACACTGAGGAACTGTGGTGAACAAAACACAGTGTTTGTCTCAATGGACTTTACTTTGTAGTGGGGAAGATAGACTGCCTCCCCCAAAGTAAATTAATAAAATTGCATTCTATAATGAGTGCATTAAAGAAAACACCTACTTTAGGTGGGGTGATCAGAGAGCAGTTAAGTCAGGGTAAAGTGTGACAAGGTGATGTATAAGAAATAAGCAGGGACCAAATTATGCTTGTCCATGGCAGGGAGCTGAGGGCAATAAGAGGCAAAGGGTTTCGTTTTGTTTCCTTTTGTTTTTGGTACCAGGAATTGAACCCAGGGGCACTTAACCAGTGAGTCACATCCCCAGCACTTTTTATTCATTATTCTGAGATAGGGTCTCACTAAGTTGCTGAGGCTGGCTTAAGGCGAGATCCTCTTGCCTCACCCTCTTGAGTTGCTGGGATTACAGGTGTGTGCCACCATACCTGGTGAGGCAAAGGGTTTTAAGTGGAGAAATAAAGTGTTTTGGGAAACTAACTGATTAATTCATTAACTAAGTATTTATTGAATCTTTACTGTGTATCATACACTGTTCTGAGCACTGAGAATACAGTATTGAAAAAGACAACAGCCCTGCATTCATAAAGCTGATAATCTAGTTGTGGGAAGATAGATAAAAATAGCAGATATTGATATGAGTTATGCAGAAAATGACCATTATTCTAATTGTGGTATATGTTCTCTAAAAATTGATACACACAGTGCTTCTCCTTTGTAATGTGATTTTTTTTCCCACTAAACTATTTATGGTAGAACATTTTCCTGTATTACTAAGTAAGCAGCTTTCTAAGATTTAAATATGATAAAAATAACAAACACAAAAAACTGCAGCAACAGAAATTTATATCACATTATAAGGCTTCTGCTGGGAAATAATTTTATAGTAATTTCTTTAAGACATGTCAACTTGTGATTCTTACCTCCTTCCATACCACAACAGCTCCTTTGTGGTTTTTGTTATTAGTATGGTTAGTTAAATTTATGGATTTACACTTTAGTGAACTGTTTCTTTTATTCCTAGGATGTTTTCTTAGGTTTTGGTGTTAGAATTTGACTGCTCTGTAAAAGGAATTGGGAAGCTTTATTTCCAAGTTTTAGAACTTATTTAGTATAAATAGTATGCATTCTTTCATTCAATTACAAAATGCATATTTATTAAGCACCCATTATGTGCTTGTATTGAACTGAATACTAAATAATCAATGGTAAACAAAACAGACATGATTTCTACTGTCGTGGGGCTTGATTCGTTAAGGAAAAAGATGTTAGTTAAGTGTTTCTGTGTATTAAACAGCTTTTCATCATAGTGACCAAAATACCTGACAAGAAGAACCTACAGGAATAAAAGTTTATTTAGGGTTCAGGGCTTCAGAGGTTCAGCCCCTAGTCTGTAGACTTTATTGCTCAGGGCTAGAGGTGAGGCAGAACATCATGGTGGAAGAGCTTGGTTGAGAAGGCTGCTCAGCCAGGAAGCAGAGAAAGAGTGTCTGTGCATGGGCACCAGAGGCCAGGGACAAAAATATGATCCAAGGGCAGACCCCTATTGACCTGCTTCCTTCACCCATGGCCCACCTGCCCATAGTTACCACCATTAGTCAACTGACCATCAAATGACAAGTCCACTGATGAGGCTGCAGTTCTTTTAATCTAATTCTCATCTCTCAGCATTCTTGCATTGCCTAACACATGAGCTTTTCCAAGGATATTAAAGATCCAAGCTATGATATTATAAATTATGGTAAATATTCCAAAAGGGCAACATTTTGAGAGAATATCATTGAAGGTCTACTTTTTTTAAAAAACATTTTTTTTTTTTTAGAGAGAGAAACAATTTTATTTTTTCATCTGATTTTAGTTTTTTTGACAGTTGGGTATGTGATGCTGGAGTTCAAACCCAGATCCTCACACATGCTAGGTAAATGCTGTACCGCTGAGCCACTGCTCCAGCCCTGAAGATCTACTTTAGACTATACTTTTTGTCGAGTGAACAGTTTTTGATTACATATGATGCCTTGTAACTCTTAAAATTAATTAATATATATTAAAGATTTAGTATGTGATTAGGGCTGTGATAGATACATAAGAAAATGAAATTGAAATATAAAATAGTAGCCAGATAATAATTACCATGGTACATGATGTACACATTTGTATGAATACATGTGATATTGAGGATTGAACATATTAGTCAAGTGCTCTACTCTGAGCTACAATCCTAGCCCTTGCTGTTATATTTTTTAATTCTAAAAATTAATACAATAATCAGCATTTCTGGTTTGACATGCCCAATTGTATACCCCTTTAGAAATCCTTCTCTGGTAATAGTAAAAGAGTAAGTGTATACACATAGATAAAGGGGCAGAGTGAGGAAAAGGCAAGTGACATCAGTAGTTGCAAAACTAGGAAGGAACTGGATAATGTATGACGTATGATTTGGTGGATCAGACGGTGGAAAGACTGAAGAGAGGTTTGCCAACAAGAAGCAGCTAATTCTCACAGAATCTGGAAAAATCTCAAGAATTGGAGACACCAAATACTTTTCAAGGCAAGAATACAGGGGTAGAAATAAAAAGAATTGGTTCTTGGTCTTTAATAATATTGATGACCTAGATTCTTTCTCTGCTGCCAGACACCCAGAGACCTCTTTTCCATGCTGAAGGTGGCCCTCAGGCTCTCAGTAGCTGAGAAGGTAGTGAAGCATCTAAATGATGCTGAGGAATGAGTAAAAATCTGCATACTGAACAGTAAAATCCTCACTGAGTTCCCAGAACTAATAGTCAAACATGTGCCCTCTAAATAAAATACTAAAGGATTATTTTCTGGGGAAACTAACTAGCCCATGGCAAAATATTTAAGAGCTATAGACTAGAAGTTCACTTGATTGAACCACTAGGTCTCCATCAGATCACCTCAAGCTATGAGATGTTGGTCAGGAAGCACTGTTCATGCACCATGACTTTCAAGTAGCTTTTAAAAATGTCTCATGTCTGAAAAGAAATGTATGGCTAAAATTTACCAGCCTAATAGCTGTGGGCCTGGTGACACACACCTGTAATCCCAGCAACTTTGGAGGCTGAGGCAGAAGGGCCGCAAGTTCAAAGCCAGCCTCAGCAACTTAGGCCCTGTTTCAAAGTAAAAAATAAAAAGTGCTGGGGATGTGGCTAAGTGGTTAAGTGCCCCTGGATTCATTACCTGTTACCAAAAAGGAAGGAAAACCAAACAAAAGACTATGTCCTTGTGCATGCCAGGCAGGCGCTGTAACCACCGAGCTACCGCTCCAGCCCCTAAAGTTCTCTTGTATTCACCCCACTTGCAGTCATTTTCACGTCCCTACCCTTGCCCTAGGCATCCACTGTTAGGATTTTTATCTTGTGGATTAATTTTACTAGTTTTAGAACTTTGTGTAAATGGAACCCTGTACTACTGTACACTCTTTGTGTCTTGAATTCTTTTGCCCTGGTTAATGTTTTTGAGGCTTGTGCTTTTATCAGCAGTTTTTCTCTTTATTGCTGTTATGTTGTATGAATATACCATAGTTAATCCACAAAGAATTGCATATGAAGTTTAGAACACTATTATTATTATTATTATTATTATTATTATTATTATTATTATAGAGGACAATGAGAGAGAAAGAATTGATTTTAGTTTTTCATGTGGCTTTTGTTGCTCCAACACATAGTTGTGTACATGCTGCTGGGGTTTGAATTTTCGTCCTGGTGCATGCCAGACAATTGCTGGAACCGCTGAGATACCTCTCCAGCCCCAGAGCAACATTATTATTAGCAGTCTAAAACTGAAAAACTGTTGTTCCATTTGGCCATCATTGCCAACATGTGGTATTTTCTTTCTATCTTTCCTTTTTTTTTTTTTTAAAGAGAGAGGGAAAGAGAACCAATTTTATTAAGTTTTTCACGTGGCTTTCATTGCTCCAACACTTCGTTGTGTACCTGGTGCTGGGGTTTGAACCTGTGTCCTCAAACGCATGCCAGGCAAGCACTGTAACTGCTGAGCCACTGCTCCAGCCCAGCACTTGGTATTTTTGTTTTTCAATTTTGTTCGTTTCACAGAATAGTATTTTGTTGTGGTTTTAATTAGAATTCTCTGATAATTAGTTTTTTATTGATTCCTTTTGGAGATCAGAAGGTTTTAATTTTCATGAAGTCCAGTGTGTCCATTTTATTTTTATGATACCTAATTTTGTGCCCTATGCAAAGATTTTTTTTCTGGTTTGTTTTTTTTGTGGTAGAGACTTTATAGTTTTAGCATTTATATATGTATCTGTGATCCATTTCCAGTTTTAAGTTCTATGGTTAATGTTACTAAAAAATCAATATCTTGATTCTTTTCTGTTGCATTATCTTTACATTAATACCACATTATTTTTTTTTTCTAAAGAGAGAGGGACAGTGAGAGAGATAGAGAAAGAGAGAAACAACTTTAGTTTTTCACATGGCCTTAGTTGCTCCAACACTTAGTTGTGTACGTGGTGCTGGGGTTTGAACCTGGGTCCTCGTGCTTGCCAGGCAGGCGCCAAAACTGCTGAGCCACCGCTCCAGCCCCATATCACATTATCTTGATTACCTACTTTGTAGTAGTAATTCTTGAAATCATGAAGCAAGCCTTTTGTTCTTTTACAAAATTGGCTATTCTTAATCCTTTGGATTCTTACAGAAGTTTTGGAATTAGATCAGGTTTCTACAGACTTGAATTGTATTGAATCTATAGCTCATTTTTTTAAATCTTAAACCTCCAGCAAAGTTATAAAGCTAGGTAGTAATAACATAGAATACAAGCCTGGATTGAAGCTGGAGGAGAAACTCCTCCATGAAGGATGGTTCTAAGAAAAATGAAACTGCTCAAATCAGGCATAAACCTTGATTCATCTCTATCCAGAGGGTATTTTTAGTTCTCTGGGAAAATTTTAAACTGAGATAATGATTGATAACTGAAATTTAGGCAGAGGCTGCTTTTTAAAATTTATTTTTAGAGAGAATTTGTATTTAGTTTTTCAAATGGCCTTCATTAGTTCTAACACTTCATTGTGTACGTGGTACTGGGGTTCAAACCTGTGTCCTCACACATGTCAGGCAAGCGCCGTAACCGCTGAGCCACCATTCCAGACCCAAATGCCACTTTAAATTCAGAAAATAAAACATGGTATAACAAAGGAACTTGATCACCCAATGTGGCTCAGCTCTGATTAATATATACAATTAAGTAGTGAAATTTTGAAAACTGATATAACAGAACAGTGATTTACAATGAGGGAATGGGACAGAGAAGCATTGGGGCATTTGTGGGTAAGGAGATGTTTTTCATTAATGGAAAGTCTAGAATTAATGTGTATTTTACTGGGAGACAAAGTCAAGCCGAAGTTGAAGGTGGTTGGCAAACGATGCTGGCACATAGCAAGTACCCAGCAAATGTTAGCCGTAATTATCATTAATACAGTAGCTTCCTTGCTGATAAATACTTAATAGGATAGATGTTTATGGCAACGAATTGAAAAAAAGAATATTGTTAGTGGTGCCAGTGTGTAATGCTTTGGACTTACTACGCCTTCATCAGTTGGACAGTTTATAGTAACAGTATTAGAACTGAAAAGAGCCTTGGAAAAGTAATTACAATTAAATGAGGCCTTAGAGAATATGAAGAACTTTTAAAATTCCATCAGTTAGTGTACTCCAGCCACAAATAAAAATTGTTTAAATAGTAGTTTACTATTTCATGTTTCAAAAAGTCCAGAGAGAAGGCAATTCCATATAGTTAATTCAGTGACTTAAGGATTTTATCAGGGATCTCAATTGTTCTTATTTATTCTCTTCTGTACTCCATGTGTTGACTGATCAGTCCTCACCTGATTGCAAAGAGGTTCAGGGCAACGCATCTTCAGATAAGGCTAAGACTTCAGATGAGGCATAAGACCTTTTAAGTCTGAAAGGTGGAGGCAGGGAGGGTGCATCTTTTCCTCTTTCTGTAAGAAGCTTCCCCAGAATTCTGTCTGTAGATGTTGGTTTGCATCCCACTCACCAGAACTGAATTCCAAGTTTATTCCTAAAACTGTCACTAGCCAAAGGGAATAGAATTACCATAATGGGCTTAATTAAATTCTCTCTCTCTCTCTCTCTCTCTCTCTCACTCTCTCACACACACACACGCACACACACACTTTTCAGTCTTCTCCTGAAGTACGGGATTGATTACCCTATAACTTAGAAAAATTGGGGGAAAGGAAGAAAAAGGGCCATGGTTGTTGGAAAGTAGTTAACAATAATTTTTACACCAAGTTCCAGAGCAAGTTAATGACGTTTCCTGATCCCCAGCTTAATTTTTCTTCCTCGACATAAATAATGTTATTTGCTTGATTAATTGATATCAATATAGCTACTTTTTATAAAACATCTTCCATATATCCACACAATTCTACTAAACATTTTTTCGGGGGAAAAATATGCTGTATATGCTGGATATATGCTGGTTATTTGTTTTTTGGTAAAATAAATTGAAATCCTCAAATAATAATTGTTTAGAACACAATACTGTAAACCCTTGATAAAAACTGAAATACTTATTATCTGTTTCTTTGCTCTTTTTTCTCTTCTGTTACCCTCATTAGTCATATTAAGCTACTTGCAGTTCCTTTAGTGTATCAAGTTTACAACTGTTTACTCATACTATCTAAAAAGCATGCATGCTAGTCCATCCCCTTTTTAGCTTGTCACTTAAACATCTCATATTTCAAGTATCAGTGGCCTCTCTGGCCTTTCTGATGTATCTCCTCTGTGAGATGTTATACCACTGTATCATGTTCTAGATACACCTACACTTTACACTACTAATTACTTTGCATGTGTCTTTTGTAGTCTGAGCCTTCTAACCCGTTTCTTTACAATAGATTATTTCGTATTTGTCTTGATAAATATGATAAGTATGGTATAGTACTGGATACTAATACTTACCACTAGTAGTTTTGTTTAATGAATTTACTGATTTGGAGGTGGAAATGATTTTTTTTTCATTATATTCTATTTGAGGTTTTTTTTCCAACCAAGTAAAGTGGTCCTCTGAATTCCACTTTTCATTTAAAAAAAAATTCTTTTCAGTGAGGCATAAATAATTCCTATAAGCACAGTTTGTTTCTGTGTACATAATTTTCATTAAAAGTTAGACTCTTGGAGGAAAAGTATTTCAAACTATGCTACTGCTTTATAGAGCAAATTTAGTACTTAGCTGTAGAAAATTATCAAAGAAAGTAAATTAACTACAGAATTATTCCTCATGCAAATTAAATACTTGTTAAATATTTGCTTGTATGGTAGATTGCTATAAATGGAATCATTCACTTTATGAATTTTTTTTCTTTTTTCATTTTAGCATTTATGACATTAACAAAGAACAGGACTGTGTCAAGAATTCTGGGGGTGTATGTGATATAAAGGAACTAAGACCGTCCTCCCAGCTACATTCTCTCTTAGAGAAGATTGAGACAGGGTTCCTATCAGAAAAGAGTGGGTATTAACCAAAGGTGCTGTACATTACTACTTATGAATCCAAAGTGGAATGATAGTATTTTTAGTTTTAATTTAGATTATGTAAAACGAGGCTTTTTAAAGTTATAATTTCCAGTAGCTGCAATGGTTTTATGATCACTAACTTAAAATTGATAGACATTTAAATTTTTGATTTACATCATAGAAAGTGTATTCTTCTATTTGTGTTTCTTCAAACTTATGAATCTTTTTTAAATTGAGATATTTTAAATGGTAGAAATAATTCATGCTTGTGTAAGAAAAACCTAAATTAGAATAATATGTAGTAGATAAAAAAAATTTTAAGTTCCTTTTTCATCCAGTTCCCAATTTCAGTAACTATTCATTTGACCAGTATTAATTAACAGTTTGGTTTCCTATCCTTCTATATTTTTTTCTGTATACTTAAAACACCTAATTTTACTTGTATAGTTTTTTATTTCCAAAATGGCATGTAACACATATTGTTGATTGGTACTATTAGTAGATAACTTTATAGCAGTATATACAGTTTTACCTTGTTTTTAATAGTTTGAGGTATTCTTTGATGATACCACTTTAGGTTATCTTCATTGCTTTTGCTGTTACAGACGTTCATTCAAGGAAAGCTTATGTGTGTGTCCTCTACACTTATCCCAGTATTTCTTAGAAATATATTGCTGGAAATTGAATGGTCATTGAGTATGCACAGTACAGATTTTTTTTTTTTTTTAAAGAGAGAGGGACAGTGAGAGAGACAGAGAAAGAGAGAAACAACTTTATTTAGTTTTTCACATGGCCTCAGTTGCTCCAACACTCAGTTGTGTATGTGGTGCTGGGGTTTGAACCTGGGTCCTCGTGCTTGCCAGGCAAGCGCCGAAACCGCTGAGCCACCGCTCTAGCCCCCAGATTTTTTTTTAAGGTTCTGCCAGATTATACTAAAAGTGTATTTATTTTAGACCAGCTATCTTTTAGAATCTCAAAGCAAGGGTATGATACATTTTAGGATTAATTGATTAAGGAATGGACTGTTCCCTTTGACAATTACCAAATAGCTTATTTAGAACTGGTAAGTTATATAAGCATCATTATTATTAACAGATGTAGGTTGGGGTCCTTCTATAGGGAGATGTGGTCGTGAAAATCATGGAAAGATGTACAAAGCTAGTTTTTGTTAGAATCACTGTGACATCCAAGTTGTTATTAGTTTATCTCATCATCTGCTTTTAGACCAGACCTTTCTTTTCCGTCCCTCTTTTTCTCCCCATCCCCTTCTTTTTTATGGTGCTAAAGCTTTGTGCCCAGGACCAACCACTGCAACCACTGAACCACTGCTCCAGGACCAAAAATTTATAGAGTAGAAAACAGTGCCTATGACAGCACACAGGATGTTACTTTATTATTTTCTTATTCCTACCATATTAGAAGGTAAAACGAGAAAGAGGTACGTAAAACCAGACTTAAAAACCTGAGTGCACAAACAGCAGAAAAATGTGCTAAAAGCCAGCTACTGCAGGAAAGTTCACTTCCCAGAGCCATTATGATTGAACGTTAACCTTTCTCCATGTGCACTTGATTGTCACATGAATTGTAAGGGATACTCTGAATACTAGACAGACAGGCGGTTTTCAGGTTATCTTCTTAAATGTTGTTTTAGGTTTTCCTGTGGAAGAACCTTGTCTTCGGGATTTTCTTAATACTTGATAACCCTTGAATGTTCAAATAAAGCATGAATATGGCTCAGCAAAAATGAGTCCATTTGTTTATAAAGTGTTCATGTTGTTTAGTGCGTCAATTATACTCAAATGAAAATATATTGTATAAAGAAAAAGCATCAATTTTATGGATAAAATTCTTATCTCGTCATTTACAGAGCAGGAAACTTGTGCTGTCTTAAGGGTGTATTTGAGGGATAGTTATTATGAAGTTGTGAAAGTTTCAAAATTAGCTATGATTTTCCAACAACTTTACTTTTGACATTCCTTCTACAAACATATTTATTACTCTCATAAGTATGATACTGTTTAGAAAATGCTGGCTGAAAGGGGAAAATAGTTTTAACTATAAACAGTTTTAGAAATATATAATCACAGAATAAATGATTTTATACTTGTTTCTCCATGTTTATTTCAAATCATTAGCTTTATTCAAAGCTTAATTGAGAATTGTGTTCCTCATACCGATGTGAAATAAGTGTTCTATGGTTACCTGTGTTTGGAGAACACTGTGTTAATGTTGTTGTTTTTTGTTTTTTTTTTTAATTTGCCCTACCTCTTGGTTTTCAGTGTGTTGTGCATTATGATGTTTAAAAATGGGAGTGTATATAGTACTCAGATATCTGTATTTCCCTATTAATGTCTTGCTGAATTTGGAGATGTCAATAATCAGAGCCTTCATTTCCAAAGCTACTTTTTTTTCCTTTTTCACTGTAAACAGTATGTTTTTCATGTATTGGGCCTCAAAGAACACATAGTTAGGATGCTGTAATTTTAACTATTACCACTGGTGTTTTGCTATTTGAATCCACTCAGGATCCTTTTTTTTTTCTCTGAGATGGGGTCCCTGGTTGGCCCCAAACTGCTGGGCTTAAGCAGTCTTCCCCAACCTTCCAAGTAACTGCGGAGCCCTCAATCCTAGCTTAGAATATCTGTTTTTTTTTTCTTTTATTTTTTTATTTGTGGTAAATAAATACACATGACATACAATTTATCTTAACCATTTTAGGTATTCCATGAAGTAGCATTTAGTACATCCACATTGGTAGGCGACCAATGTCACCATATTGGTAGGCGACACTCTCCATTTCTAGAACATTTTTCCTCTTTCCTAACTGAAACTTTGTCCCCATTAGACACTAGCACACCATCTCTTCCGCTCTGGTCCCTGCCCTTAGCCCCAGGCAACCACCGTTCTATTACTGTCTTCCAGGGTCGTGAAAGGTCATGTTGTTTCTTGATCTGGGGACTTTCTTTATAGCAACTCATGAAGCTAAACACTTAATGATATGTCTAGAATATCTGTTTTTTAACAGCACTAGTATTAAAGGAAAAAGTGAAACTTAAAATGAATGTATATAGATCAGATGCATTAACTTCAGAAAATTCTTAAATGTTTCATCCCTTTTCTCTTTTGTTCCTTTCTGTTTATAGTTTTTGATTTTGGAACTAGAGTTTATTAAAAGGATTTTTTAAGTATCTTGAAGCATTGGGATGGTTTACTCCAAATTAAATTTACTGAAATGTTTATAAACCCCTCAACCTTGATAAAGAAAATATATACAATACAAATAAGAAGAGAGTAAACTGTTCAGATGGTGAAATCTTATATTTCTTAGGCTCAGTTCTTACTGAAATGAAAAATTCAAAAAGCATAGAGGGTCATCAAGGAATTACTGGATTCAGGTAGTAATTCTCATTTAGGAAACATGTTTCTTGGGAGGGGTGTATCGCAATCTCTGGGAATAGCGAATGGGTATGGTTAAAAAAACACTTTCAAAAAACCATACAGTTTGTTTTATTTTATAAAATGAAAAACGTATATAGTACAGTTCATGGGAAATAAAAATTCCATAGATTTCTCTTAGCTGGTGTGGAAATCATAGAGACAGAAGTGTCAGAATGATTTATGTTGTTTGGTAAGTGGGCAACAATAGGCCACTTAAAAAGGATCATAACAGACTTAGGAATCTGATGGAAAGAGCGAGTTTATCAGAATATAACATAAGTGGAAGGACATGTCTGGCTCTAGCACCTCCACAATCCCCAGTCACCCTGGTGATGTGCAAAGATATATACACTGAGTGCCTGCTGTATGCCCAGGACCATGTTAAGTAATTGAGGAAATACCAAAGAACACATTCCTTCTTGCAGACTGGCAGAGGATTTAGTCAAGGTACTTGACAGTTACAACACTATACAGTGGTAAATGGCATTGATCAGCCCTACTTTGCATATGAAGAAATAGTGGCTCAAGGAAAGAAAGCAGATTCCCACAATTCACCAGGCTAATAAGAGGCAGAGATGGAATTTAAGCCTGTCATTCTAAGTCTGTGTATTTTTTATGATGCTATGCTGCCTCGGTGAAGGCATCAGAGAAGGAAATAGAACGCAGAAGGCAAGGGGATGCTAAATACCTGAATTGGAGGGAGTGGCTACCATCAATGGGTAAACTATGAAGATGGGGCTGGCAGAGAAAAACCTTCACTAGCTTTGCAAGTTTGCACAGCATCCAGCCTTGTGATCTTCACCTGTCACAGGCTACGTGACCATGCTTATCTACCCACGCAGAAAGGTGCACCCTGGCCTAGATTCTCTTTCATCATTCTACAGTGATCAACGTGACTATTGTACAGCCTAACTTTCAGTGAGAGCCAGGGGATCGAAGCCTCATAAAATCCCCAGCCTGCCTTTATACATCAAAGAAGTCATTTAAGAAATAAAAGAAATGCAGTATTAAATTTGAAAAAAAAAGAATATAGCATAGGTAAAAGGAATAAAAATCTAAAGGGTAAGAAACACTGACCTAAGCAATTGCTGACCACCACCTTGACCTGAGAGTGGCATCTGTTTTGGCCAACTGTGGTTATAGTATAGTGCGCTTTAAACCAGTTAGCACAAGGGGTCTGGCAGGGCATATTTGAGTTCCTTTACTGAAAGTAATTTACAGTTGTAATTTATTTAGGCTGTTTTCCTCACATGAAGAGGTCTTTTAAAATTAAGACACTTCAGATATAGTAGCTACAGTACATCATTAATTTCTTAATTATATGGGGAAGAACTAGATGACACCTTGAGTAATAGTTATTATATCCCTCTTAACCCCATCCTTTCCTTACCTTAAACAGTGACATTATTTTTATTTGTGTTTTTACAGTTTTTGAGACAGTGTCCTTGAGTTCAGACTCTCTCTTCCAGAGGGCAGTTTCAGTTCTCCGTACTTCTTACTTGGACTCTGCATCTGAGCATGGTTTTCAGTACAGTCAAGTGACTTTGGTGAAAAATGACATTTTCTTAAATGAGGTGAGGTACTTGGTGCACACTGTGTGAATTTTATTTTAGCTTTAAAAGCAGTAGACTCAGTTTTGGTATATGAGCCTAGTATTTCTTGGCTATCATTTTTCAGATGAGATAAAAATCTTTGGAAATAGTTATTTAGAAGATACTACATTTTAGGGAATAGAAAAATAATACACTTAATATTTCAGCTGGAGGAGTTCAGATAACACATTTAAGAAGTTTATTTGCCAGAGAAAATAGCATATTTATTGCGTTTGGTTATTCTCTCTTTATACAGTACAAAAGTTTTTACCAACAAAAACAAGCAAGTAATTATACTCAGGAAGAACTTCAAGAAACTTACGGGTTTCTTCTATTTGAAACTGAAAATCAGGTAAGGTAATTCAATTGTAGAAAATTACTTTTGTGGTTTCATAAAAAATTAATGGCATCATTAGTCTTAAATATTGATATTTTAGTTCTATGGGATTTGTAAGATGACCAGTTCATTGGTATTTTTTATTCAGCTCAGTGACCTGCAAATGACAGTGAAAGCTAATCATGAAAGAGATTTGATTTTTTATAACTTTTCATAGCTTTATCTTAAATATGTTTATATGCTTATGATAAAATTTGAATTAATATAAATTTATTTACATTAATACAAGTGAAATGCTCTTTAGTGGAGTAAACAGACATGTCTCCATTATGGATGATTGTTGACATAGATATTTTCTGTACAGACTTTTCAAGTTAAAATTACATGGTTTGGGGATAAGATGAACACTTTTAGCATACTGGTTAACTAGAATTGTTTCGTGCCTGTCTTTGAAGATTGAACCATCCATTTCATTTTCTATACCTAAATTGTGGGAGAAGGAAACCTTATGTACAGTATATGTCTCCCAAGATGTGTATGGCTTCCAATATTTTAACAATGTCAGGGATCTATCATCAAAATTTAAAGTAATGTAAAATTAATTCTTAGGTTGGGTTAATGGTTTATAAAGAACAAGGGCAGATTTGCTTAAAATATAATTAGCGTTAAAAATTATCATTATAATATAAAGGTTATATAGTACTACTAGACAAATTTATCCCTTTTAACTTCATCGTCTAAATCCTAATAGATGGGCTATAGGTTACACTAAATAATGACATTTTTTAGTGTAGTGGCTTTAAAGCTGTAATTGGAGGGACCTTTAAGAGTACTTAATTATGACCTTGTTTAATTTTATTTTACTGGTGATATTTTTGTTAAATGTCACCAATGGTAAAGTTTTGTGGAAAACTTTGAACTACTAATCAAAATATAATTGCTATACATGAACTAGCTTTGTGCCATGAAGGTATGCAGTGAAGAGATTCAGCACTTTTATTTTAAAGATTATAGATTATAGCACTATTTCATTGCCTCTCCCAAGACTGATAATAAGCAAAAGTAGTATCTTTTGTTTAAAGGCAAAATTGGTATGTCAGCGTGGACTCTGTGTTGGCAGCAGTGCTATTACCACTCTGGGTGATCCAGCCAAAGGTAAGAGTGTAAGGCAAAAAAAAAAAAAAACCCAATCTCTTATTTTATAAAGTGAAGTGAGGTTTGTTTAATTACCATACTGAGTTTTTTGTTTTGTTGGGTTTTCTTTTCCTTTTTTATATATATAGAGAGAGATAAATTTGTGAGAGAGAATCAGTTTAAATAAAACTGAAAAAGTTTTTCATGAAAACACGAAAAAAATTTTTCATGTAGCCTTTGTTGCTCTGGCATGTCATTGTGTATGTGATGCTAGAATTCAAACCCATATCCTTGCGCGTGCCAGGCAAGCACCATAACCAGTGACTCCCATTGTAGTTCCTTTGTTTCTGTTGTGAGGTACTAGGAATTGAACTCAGGGCCTTGTTCATGATAGGAAGCACTCTGCCACTGAACTATACATCCCCACCCCAAGGTTTAGGTAATTTCCTAAAGCACTTACATTAAAAGCCAGTTTCATTAATATCAAACCAATCATAATTTTTAGAAATCAGAACTTTAAACTTAAAAACTCATTTATGTTTTTTAACATAAAACTTTAGGTGTTTTTCATTGCCGAAGACCAGTACTGTTGTGAGGTTCTCTTCTAAACTATCATAATGGCAATAAGAATGGAGAATAGATAGAACTGACCAAGCGTGGCAACTATGGAATGTTAGGAGTAAGAAAGAAAAGAATCAAGTATAAAGTTTTAAACTTATATTATGGTGATATTACCAGTAGAAACGAGACACAGAAGGAGAGAAGCAGATTGGTAAGGAAGCTGATGAGTTAAGAGATAAGTAAAGTAATGGTTAAGGACATAATTAACACTGAATGTTTTTACTCTTGGGTTTTCTCATTTGGATAATAGATTAAACTACTTTGTAGAGTTATTTGTGAAGATTGAGACTATGCAAAGTGCTTAGCCAAGGTGCTCATACCTAGCAATTTCTCAGTAAATGGACAGTACTTTTTTAATGAGTTAAATTTGAGAAAGAATGAGCTTTCATAAGTGTTTCTGAAACATAGGTAGTAAGAATAGTCAGGAAAGGGATCAGAATTGGGTCTAGGATAAGGTATTGGTTGAAGCCAAGACCCATGGGATAATATAGAAAGAACAGATGGCCCAAAGCAGAACTTTTGGATCACTAATGGAATTAGGATGTAGGAACATGGAGTCACATAGAACGAGGAAGGATCAGGAGCAGTCCGTTGGGTGGAAAATTAGCAAGTAGAGCATCAGCAAAGCAGAAATATCTTAAGAGGGGTATTAAATAGCCACAGTGGTGCATGCTTGTAATCCCAGTGAGTCAGGAGTCTGAGGCAGGATTGTGAGTTCAAAACTAGCCACAGCAACTTAGTGAGACCCTGTCTCAAAATAAAATATAAAAAGTCTGATGATATGGCTCAGTGGTTAAGCCCCCCTGGGTCAATCAATGTCTGATACCCCAAAAAACAAACAAACAAACATAAAAAGATATTTTGCAGTGCCAGTTGCCATAGAATGTAGAGATCAAAATTGAGGGTTATTGGGCTTCTGGTTAGATTCTTGCTGACTTTCTTTCTTTCTTTATTTATTTATTTATTTATTTGTACCAGGGGTGCTTAACCATTGAGCCACATCCCAGCCCTTTTATATTTTATTTTGAGACAGGGTCACTCTTAAGTTGCTGAGTCTGGGCTTGAACTTGCAGTCCTCTTGCTTTAGCCTCCTGAGCCACTGAGATTACAGGCATGCACTAGCACACCACACCCAGCTTTTTTTTTGTTTTGTTTTAATAGTTGCATTGAGATGTAATTCACACACTGAGTAACTTCATTTATTTAGCATAATGGTTTTGAGGTTCATTTATATTATAGCATGTCTCTGTACTTCATTTTTATTTTAGTGGTTGAATCTATTATATAGTTATATACCACACTTTTATTTATCAATGGATGAATGTTTGGGTTGTTTCACTTTGGCCATTATGCTGCTATGAACATTGGTGTATACGTTTGTACGTTCACAAAATATTTTAATTTTCTTGGGTATATAGCTAGCAGCATGATCAGTGGGTTATATGCTAACTATAAAACAAAAACTTTAAACATTCAACTCATTATCTTCCAAAGGATATTATAAGGGTGATAATTTATAACTCCAGTAACACTACTTTTCCCCCATTTTTTCATACTACTGCCTTCGTTACGAAAATTCTTCACTATGAAAATTCTGACATATAGAAAAATAAGAGAACCCATTACCTAAAGTTAATGACAACGTTTTGCACTATTTGATTTGCTTCATTCACTTTTTTTCTGAAGAATTTGAAAGGAAATTACAATAAACACCTCAGCTTACATCTCAAAAAATATAGAAATTTTCCTGTGTTACTGCAGTCATGTGATTTTATTGCTGGGACTTGAGAGACACTGTCTTCTGTAGAGTGGCAAAAGTAAAAAAATGGATTATTCCTGACAAGAACACGTCCTTCTAAACGTTGTGGTGTTTAATAATAGAATAACATTCTGTGTCTATATATTTTATAGTTTTGGGCTTGTATAGAATTGCAAGATTGTGTGTTTGCTTTATAATTTCAGAAGTGTATTAATCTTAAATTTTCATGAGAATCTGTGGACTATGTGATCCAGGCCTACTCTCTCCCCCTTGAGGGTTTTAATCCTAACTGGAACCCAGGCTTCTGATGATGGATTCATTGGTCTTTGTTACTATATCTTAAGCTTTCTCACCCATTGTCTTTCGTGTTTCGGAAAAAGATACCTCGGTTGAGGAGTATTTCTGAAGTCTGTCCTTTCTACTTTTTTCCACTGCTGCTGTCTTGGGGGATCCTTTTCTCCCCTCTTACCTATTACCGAAGCTTTTTATTTATTATTCTTACTTCTAGTCTCTCCTCTTTACTGGCAGTCTGCTGTTTAAAACCTTGATGGTTGGGGCTGGAGTGGTGGTTCGGCAGTTATGGCACTTGCCTGGCATGTACAAGTACACAGGTTTAAGCCCTAGCACCACGTACACAACTAAGTGTCAGAGCAACAAAAGCCATGTGAAAAACTCAATAAAAATTGATTTTCTCTGTCTCCCCCTCTCTCTCACTGTCATCTCTCTTTAAAAAAAAAAAAAATAATAATAACCTTGATGGTTCTCTGCTGCTGAGTGTGGTGGTGTACACCTGTGATCCCAGCGACTCGGGAGGCTGAGGCAGGAGGATTGCAAGTTCAAAGTCAGCCTCAACAACTTAGCAAGGTCCTAAGCAGCATATTGAGACCCCCCCCCCCAAAATAGAAAACAGAAAGGACTAGGGATATGACTCTGTGGTGAACTGTCCTTGGGTTCAATCCCTGGTACCAAAAAAAAAAAAAATTCTCTACTGTTTACAGAATAAAGTCTTAGTGTTCTTTCAAGTCATACAAAGAACCTTTCTATCCAGTACCAGCCTTCCTTTTAGCCTTGACCTCTACCGTTTTTTGCCCTGCCCCTCAACTGTGATCCATGTCCTACTTTTGATCATTCTCTTCTCTACTTTAGATTTCATCTCTGTCAGAGGACTCCTTTTTGTGCAAATGTGATTACAGTGTTTCTGACCTCTTGCAGGATTTTCTGTGTTGTTTTGGTACTGATAATTGAACCTGGGGTGCTTTACCATGGAGCTATGTCACTCAGCCCTTTTTATTTTGAACAGGGTCTCATTAAGTTGCTTTGGGCCTTGCTAAGTTGCTGAGGCTAACCTTAAACTTGTGATCCTCCTGTCTCAGTCTCCTGAGTTGCTGGGATTATGGATGTGCACACCACGCTCAGAGTGTTTGTATGGTTTTTTTACATACTACTTTATTGCATTTCATGAAACTTGTTTCCATCTTTCAGATATATTGTGTTTGATAAATATTTACTATATTCTGGGCTATGATATGAATACAGTGGCAAAAATAGATATAATCTCTGTATTGGTAGAATTTATAGTCTAGTAGAATAAGCTTCTTTGAAGGTATGTCACTGATGTCTAGCACAGAACTTGCCATGTAGTAGACTCTCACTGAGTGTTATTAAATAAGACTGCTTATTGATATTTTTTCACAAAGAATAGCTTAAGAGTCAGATAACCATATTACCTTAGGGCTTTTGTTTGAATGATTGCACAAAAACCCCAAAGAAAGACATAGGATTTTTCCAAGAATGTGGTACTTTTTATCCCTTTTTAGTTATTGTTCCCATCTGGAAAATTGGTTGTCAAATACATATTCTTAACTTTGAAGTTTCCATATACAACTAGTGAATATTTAAAGGGTAAGCAATATCAAAATAGCATTTTTTTATTAGTTGAATACGGACTTAAAATTGAGAGGGAATCATTATCAAACAATCAAGAACAAATGTATATTCACATAGTTAGCCAAGGCTGATGCCATTCCATGGTTTCCCCCATGGGTTCCCCATCGTTCTCTGTTTCCCCCAAAAGAACGCCTGTGTTAAATGGACTTCTCTTGGAGGTTGGAGATGTCCTTCCAAGTTGATTCCCCCATCAAAATAGCATTTTTAAAGTGGTCTTTTATTCTTTGTATAGTATTATTTAGTTAAAGGTAGCCCTACATGTGAATTATATCTGTGTAAATAGTCTTTAAATTGTAAATTAATCCATGTTTTATACTTTTATAGGTGTATACATTTCCAAATATTCAGACTATCTTCATCCAAGACCATGGTATCATGGGAAATCGGGTTATGTTGTAATTTTTAATCTAATTAAGGTAAAGCGCCAGATGTGCTTTTATATGATTTTATTTTAGAAACTGAAGGTTTTTTGTCTCTTGATATTCTTTATAGATTGTTAGCTAAAGATAGTCCTTGTCTAAGGCAGCTATCCAAACTCAGTAAAAACAAAACTAATTATTCTTTTCTTTGAATACAAAATTTTTGTTCATTTAATATATCACCTGTAAATATACTTTAAGAAAAGAAACTTAAATAATAAAAGTTATTCAGTGAAAAGCCCTCTCTCATCCCTGTCTACGTACAGCTCCTTTCCAAATATGAAATAAAACAGGTAGCTGCTTATAAAATAATATGATTACAGTTATGGAAGGTGAATTTAGACAACACTTGTCTGATTTAAATTGTCAAAACAAGAAGTCTTTATTTTCTTTATCCTTAGGAGATCCAAACTTTGTTCTCAGCTTCGTGTGGCACCTTAGTACTGATTTCACAAATCTTGAAGTCATAAGTGTACTGTGTGTTTAAGTGAATCACCCAATAAGAATTTTCATCCATATAATAGGAAAACTCTGATTTCAGAGGTTGGTGGAGTTTTTAAGGACTTTTCTGTGGTCTTGTTTAGTTTTGCTGACATTTTAAAGAGTGTAAACTCTTTTTATGTTTTGAAATTTGTTCCCCAAAAACTGGAGGAAAAGTAACATGATAATGGTGTTCAGTCCTTGCTTTTCAAACTTCCTTAATCTTCATTCTGCTGTGATGAGTGTTGTAGTTCTGGAGCAGAAACTAGGCCTGTCAGTGCAGACAGTGAGCATTTGCTTTTTAATTATGTTGTAAGTTTGTGTATCTATATTGGTTTCTTGCCAGCGTCTGCTCCCCTGTCTGGCTAGAAATTGCTGTGTATTTTTTTGCCTGGGTGTTCTCAGTCCTCATTTTATTTCACGAAAGCAAATGATGCTCAGTATCATAGTTGTTTTTGTGGGAGAAGGTAGAGGTAGTGGTTACTGACTTTCAGTTTTGATTTTGGTGATCCTGTAAGGTAAGAGGCAGGACTTAAGAACAATAAAAAAAAATCTTTTTATTAAAAAAAAAGTAATTCCACCATGCATGTATGAGTTTAAAGGGAGGAACTTGACTATTATGTTTAACCACAAAGTTCTTTAAAAAAAATTTTTTTTTTTACTTTTCTTTTTGGTACCAGGGGTGCTTAACCACTGAGCCATATACCCAGGCCTTTTTATTTTTTTTATGAGACAAGATCTGTGTTACTGAGGCTGTCTTTGAACTCGTGATGGATCTCAGCCTCACAAGTGTCTGGGATTACAGGCATCTGCCACTGTACCCAGCCTCCATTCTTTTTACAGAAATAAAAATTGTAATCTCATACACCACTTAGGCATATACTATATTTTGTATTTTTTTTGATATGTTTGGTTTCTTAACCCATAAAAGTTTATGGTTTGTATATTTACGTACTAATTCGTTTTAAACTTAACATCGTAAACATTTTCTTATGTCATATTATTTAACATTTTCTTGTTATTCAGTCAGCCTTTTAAATCATTGTATTTCATCATTTGATAAATTGACTTTGATCCTTCTTGAACAAAAGTCTGTAATAGGAAATACTGTTGACTGTTCAGTGATGAGGGCCAATTGCCTTCTAAGCACTTTTACTACATATTTGCTCCTAGCTAACTCTTGGGTGCTAGCATAATTCACAATTATTAATACTTGGTTTGGGAACTCGTCTTTTGAAATTCTAAATCTTATTTATCATATTTTCTGTTACCATTGCTAGCCATTCACCAAGTGCATATAAAAGATGTTGGGCTAGTTTTTCTATTAAGTGGTTCTTTTTTTTTTTTTTTTCTTTCGTATTGGGATGTAGCACATTACTGAGCTACATCCCTAGTCCTCTTTTTTTTTTTTTTTTTTTTTAAGTTTTGAGACTGGGCTCAAACTTGTAATCCTGCTATCTCAGCCTCCTTTTAGTTGCTGCTGTGGTAGGTGTTACCTGGCAGACAAGTTTTTGTTGTTATTCCGGGTTATGCTCCTTTGATATTGTGATAGAAGCTGTTGGCATATCCTTCTGAAACATGACCAAACACAAGATTTTTAAATGTAATTTTAAGACGTTTGTGTTAATTAAAATTATGGTTGCCCTTAAGATCCCTGTTTTTTAAGAAGGAAATCCTTACTACAGTTACTGGTGGTGAAAACATCCACTTTCTTGTTAGGCTTATGAATCCTCGAGTAACTGTTTTTGCTATTTGAAGACGTTTGATTAGTCTTCATATTTTTATTCCAGGGAAGAGTCAAGTTCGTGTCTGAGAATTATACAACAAACTATACTAGGCCTTCTTCTGGCTATGATTGCCACGTGGCTGCAGATACAAACAAAGTTTCTCACAAGACAAGTCATTTTCGTGCCTTTGAGCTAAGTCAGGTATAATCACCTGTGAATATATATTTCTGAATCTAATGTTAAATTTCAAGGCTGGGTGGAGTAGAGGTAAATTGGGTACCTATGTAGTTTCTTAGTACTGATAATACCTTTCTCCCCCCCCACCCCAGTATTACCTCTATGAACTTTCAGGCAACACTATTATCGAGCGTCCGAGACAGATCTGTCCTTATGTAATTGTGGCTTTTCAGTACAGGGAGCCTAAAAAGATGGCAGCACCAGCTCATAAAAACATGTAAGTAATTATATGAATACCTTGTTTTTACTAGACCTTTTTCTTTTGCCTTGAATAAAGATGCTTTTTCTTTTTTTCTTTTTTAGAGTTGAACTCAATAAAAATGGTAAGTTATTTCATTGGTCCTTATAGTTTTTTTAAGTTTTTAGCTTTTAGTACATGTTTTATTCATAAATGAAGTAATCACTTTCTTTTTTAATCCTCGTTTCTTCAAGTTATCTCTCCATGGAAAGGGAGATTAATTATTCAAGGTTGTGTGCTGTGTGATATAACTCTTTGGTCAACTTATGGTACAGTCCCAACACAGCTGTAAGTATTATAGTTTGCTTCCTTCCTAATGCTAGTATCAAGTTTTTTTTTTTTGTTTTTTTTTTTTTTTGGCAGAGGCCAGGGTATTTGTTTTGTTTTCCTACTTCTATGGTTGAAACCCAGGACCTTGCCCATGATAAGCAAGCACTCCACTACTGAGCTACACTTCCACTTCTGATTTTCTAAATATTTAAAAAATTCTTGTCTTGAGGCTGAAGTGGTGGCTAAGTAGTTATAGTGCTTGTCTGGCGTGCACAAGGACCTGGGTTCAAACCCTATATCACTTACACAACTAGGTGTTGGTAAAACAAAACACAGATGAAAACAAAGTTGGTCACCCCCAATTTAAAAAGAAAAATCTCATCTTGAGGTCTTGATGGGTGGCATTGGTACAAATTACAGCAATTATACATGCTTTTAGATCAAGGTATATTTTAGTAGGTCTGTAGAGCACAAGGGCATGACATAGTTCTTTCAGCATAAATTATTTGATATTAGAGGTTTTGACATAGAACTCAAAATCAGATTTGCCTTGATAACAAATATAAGTTTATAGCTACTCAATCCTGTTACTGAGTCTTTATTAAGATATGCAGGCTCTTCTGTGTATAGTGACATATGCCTGTCATCCCTGTGGCTGGGGAGGCTGAGTCAGGAGAATCACAAGTTTAAAGCCAGCCTCAGCAATTTAGCGAGGCCCTAAGCAATTTAGCAAAACACTATCTAAAAAGAAAAAAAGGACTAAGAATGTGCCCTGGGTTCAATTCCTGTTACCCCCCCTCCCCCCACCAAAAAAAAGGATATACATTCACTGTCTGAGTTTCTAGTTTATACATGATTCTCTGAGGAAAAAAAAAAGTAGCTGCTATATCTATTTACATTATAATGAATTATCATATTAAATATTTTCTCTAGGCAAACTGTGGAGGACATCTTATGAAACCTTTTTGTTCAGCCAGTTCTTTGTACCCAAAACCAGTGAAAGATAGGCATATTTTAATTAAAATACAAGGTGAAAACTAGTGTGGTATCATTTCATTTTCTTTCTTTTGGCCTTTTTTAAGAAGAGGCCAGAGGGCTATTATAACCCATAAAATAAAGTAAGAATTCTGTGAATAAATAAATAGGAAAGAAGGAAAGGTTCTTTCTCAAAGTAGAGTGCAACGACCAAATGCACAAAAGATGTTGAAATATAATAATCAAGTGGATGCTAAAAATGGTAGGTGAGTGCTTGATTTTTGCATATCCCTACAACTTGCTTACTAATCACAAAGTACAGAAAACCGGCAAATCCCATTTTAAGGTAAGGGTCAAGTTAATGTAACCTTTAATGGAATAGCTGTCCTGTGCTTTCTGATATGATGCACAGAGAATGACGTAGAATTGCTTCTGTCCCAGTATTGCTGCTAGTGTAATCAGGAGGAAGCTTTACTAACCTAGATAGAAGGACATTCTGCAAAGTGGTCTATATTCTTTAAAATATCTGGTCTTTGAAAATAAAGACTAAGATATGTTCCAGATAAAAGGAACATGATGGCAAAAAGCATTGTGTCATCCTGTGTAGGAAATTGTTTTCTTTTGCTGCAGACAATCTTAGTAAGACAGTTGACAAATTTTTAATTAAGGTATAGGTTAAGTAAACAGTACCACAAGATTGGGAATTTCTTAATTTTGCCAGTTGCTTTGCCATTGAGTGAGAAAATTTCCTTTTCAATGAAGTATTTGGGGTAAAAGGAATTCACATTTGCATCGTATTTTCAAAGGAATCAGAATTAATATGGTTTTATATATATAGAGAGAGAATGGTAAAGCAAATATGGTACACTGTTGACATTTGAGAAATCTGAATGAAGGATATAAAATAATTTTTGTACCATTTTTGCACAGTTTAAACTAGTCTAAAGTTTTCAAACATAAGTTTTGAAAAAGTAGTTGGGAGATGATCCAAAAGCTTGGTATGTGATTTATTCTGTGGTACAATTCACTTTTTTGTTGTTGTTGTTGTTGTTGTTGTTGTTTTTGGTGAGAGAGGGGGACAGTGAGAGGGAGAGAGAGAATCAATTTTATTTAGATTTTCATGTGGCCTTCATTGTTTGGACACTTGGTTGTGTACATAGTGCTGGGGTTCAAACCTGTGTCCTTGCGCATGCCAGGCAAGGGCTGTAACCACAGAGCCATTGCTCCACCCACTACTGTTGAGTTTTCAGCTCTTACGTAGCATAAATTTAAGATTCTCAGTTTCAGTATATATAATTTGTTGAAACATTTGGATATTTTGGTTGTACCAAAATTGCATATATTCAGAAAATGTGAACTAGTTTGCAGATTTTGGTCATATGTTTGAAAATCTGTACTGTTTATAAATATGCATATTATTTTAGGGCTTTTTGTGGTTATATTTTTGTTTGCATTTATGTTTGTAAACCAAAAATTATGGAACTGTAGATAATTTCAATATTTATTACAGTGCTTGACATCCTTGTTTTTTAGACCACAGGAACTTGATTTTAAGTATGTAATGAAAGTGTCTTCTTTGAAAAAACAACTACCAGAAGCTGCCTTTAGAAAACAGAATTACTTGGAGCAGAAAGGTCTGTTGAAATGTGGCATGCTGGGTATCCTGGTCTTTTTTGTTCATGTTATTTTCCATTCTCTTTTGCAAAACACACACACACACACACACACACACACACTTACTTGTGTATCATCCTAAGAAATTCTTAAAGAGTTTTTTGAGAAGTTCTACAGTTGCCATCTTCTTCAGTTCCTTGGAAGTGATGTAGAAACTGAAAAAGGTAGTTTTATCTAAGATGATAAAGACTAGCTTTAATTTAAAATACTGAGAGTATTAAGTGAACATTAATAATAATAGGAAACTCAGATATTTCCTTTCAAAGATAGCAAAGTTTTGTTGCTATTTTTATTTATGCCCTTTGAAATGAAAGAAAATTTTAAAAAATTGAGAAGAAAAATTTTGATGACTTTAATCTTTGAAAACACTGATGTTTATTTTATTTACATAGTATTTATCTTATCAATCCTATAGCAGTGTCGATGTAAATAAGAGCATTGTTTTAAAATAATTATTTAATAAGTTTTTACTAAGGATTTGTATAAGAAAGAACATTGTGATAAAGGTTTTTTGAATAGTATTCCTAGTTCCTGTTTCATTTTTATAACATATAAAATGAATGACGAACTATGAAAAAACACAAAGAATGTTCATTTTCTCTGATTTCCTTTACAGTTTCTTGCCAGAATTTGTGCTTTGATTTGTATGAAGTGGAACTGTCAAACAAACAAGGGGAAAGAATAGATAAATTAACAGACTACATTAAAAATAATCAACTGGTAAGAGCCATTAATTTAAAATATAATTAATTTTTCCTTGATTGAGAAATTGATGTCTACATATTAGTTGACTGTGCCTGGATTGAATTCTTTTACTTTGCTAAAAGGATTTTCAGTGTTAAATATTTGAATTTTTATTTTATTTTTTATTTTTGGAGGCATTGGGAATTAAACTCAGGATTGCTCTGCCACTTGAGCTCCATCCCCAGTCCTTTTTTTTTTTTCCTTTTAAAGAGAGAGAAGGACAGCGAGCGAGAGAGAGAGAATCATTTTTATTTAGTTTCTCATGTAGCTTTCATTGCTCCAACACTCCATTGTGTATGTGGTGCTGGGGTACAAACCTGCATCTTTGGGCATACCAGGCAAGCACTGTAATTGCTGAGCCACTGCTCCAGCCACCACCCTCCCCCCAGTCTTTTTTTATTTTTTATTTTGAGATGGGTCTTGCTAAGTTTCTAAGTTAATCTTATGATCCTCCTGCCTTGGCCACCATTCACTAGGATTTGCAGGTATGCTGCACCATGCCTGTTTTATTGACAATAATATTCATTAACACATTTTTATGCCATTCATATCTTAATTTATTATGGGGTCTCAGGTTTTTTTGGGGGTGTTGTTTGTTTTTAATATTGTAGGAACATTGGATTTTATCTTTGTTCTGGGTACATGTGTTTGAAATGGTGATAATGGAAACAATTGTTAACTTTATGATTTGGAATGGTAAGCTTTTGATAACTTCTTGATATACTTGGATTATAACATCTTCTAGGATGTTATAAAAAGATTCTTTTATTGTATATTTTTAGTGTTTCTAGTTTCAGTATTCTACAATAATTTTCATGTAAACATGAGCTTAACATGCTGCTTTTAAGTCTGATTCTTGAATCTATGGCTGTGTAGTGACGTTCTCTGTTTTTAGAGTTTTCAAATGGCAAATATCTCAGTGGGGCAAAAATGAAAAAGACTTTTCTGATTGATCTGTTGTGTAGTTAAGCTCTATTCTACATTGACCCTTGTGGTATAGTTATTAGAACATAACCAAGATTGTTTGAGCTAAAAAGGTGGCAGTTTCTAATACTGGGGAAGAAATTCTGTGATTTCTGTAAACATCAACATTTAAAAAATTTTAAACATTGTTTTGAGCTCAGAATACACTGTGTGTGGTAGAGAAAAGTATTGAAGAATCTTTTTGTTTTTATTTATATTTTTTTATGTTTCAGGCAATCATCCAATGCTTAGAAGATCAGGGATTTTTCATTTTACTTACATCATCAGCCTTAATACCAGAACCAAGTAAGGATAGATAGCCTTTTTGGAAAAAGTAAATTTTTCAGTGTACTCACTTTTGTTCTGTAAGATTGACAACCTAACTTCCTCTGATTTTTTTCATTCCATATAGATTTTGGAAATGAGCCGATAGGTCTACATGGGTTGTATTTATTCCATTCACACCTGTCAACAGGTAAGGATACAATGGTATCCAGTTCACTTGTTTTTTTGTATTTTCCAGTCCTCATCTAACTTGACCTAACTTGTAATAGCACACAACACTATTACATGCTTTTTCCTCTTAAGTAACTGTCATCCCTTAATCTTGGTTGATTCAGACCTCCTTTGCAGGCTTACCCTTTCTTGTGAGCTAAATCTACTGACATTTTCCACCTTGATATCTCCAAAGTACTTCACATTCAGAATGTCTACAATTGAATTCATTGGTTATCGAACAGCGGTAGCTAGGAGATGGCTTTGCCGCCACCTGTCCACTCGCTACGTCTCAGGGTCTTCATGGATGTCATTGGTTACCGAACAGCGGTAGCTAGGAGATGGCTTTGCCGCCACCTGTCCACCCGCTACGTCTCAGGGTCCTCATGGATGTCATTGGTTACCGAACAGCGGTAGCTAGGAGATGGCTTTGCCGCCACCTGTCCACTCGCTACGTCTCAGGGTTCTCATGGATGTCATTGGTTACCGAACAGCGGTAGCTAGGAGATGGCTTTGCCGCCACCTGTCCACCCGCTACGTCTCAGGGTCCTCATGGATGCTGTTTTCTGTTGTTTGGACTCCACATGGGGCCGTGCATTCTCAGGATGATACTGACTGCCCAAAGGACCAAAGTTTGTGATTCCTGTCGTGAAAAAATATTGCTTAATCAGTACCTGAACAGATATGCCATGTATCAGTGGAATTACATTTTCATATGGCAATTAAGGGAAAAAAATAGGTCTTTTGACCTATCTGAAGCCTTTTTAAGGCTCCTTGGGGGGGGGATAATGAACAAAAAGTTTGAGGAATACTGATCTAGCTTATCCATGTACGTCAAGTTGCAGTTTTGGTATCTTTATTTTTATATATAATTAAGTGCCTATCCTACTTGTGACTATTTCTTTGTGGTGCTGGGAATGGAACTTCGGGCCTCATGAACACTAAGCATAGGCTGTGCCGCTGAGGTGTGTCCCTTGCCCAGTGCCTGCCTTTCTCCTGTTCCACTGTATCCTTAGGGCCTACCAGTGCTAGGCACCTCAGAATTTATAAATATTTGCTGAACAAATAAATAAATGAAAGTGAGTCATTTCTTTTCATCACATGAAGAAATTCTCACTTTCTTAAATTTGTGGGGCGTTTTGTTTGTTTTGTGGCTCTAGGGCTCTAACCTAGGACCTTATACGTGTTCGGCAAGTGCTCTACACTGAGCTGCATCTCCTGCCCTGTACTGCATGTCTGTATACACAGAAACTGTATCTTGTATTTAGAAAGCTACAGCTACACAGAAAAGACTTTAAAGGTTTTATTATTGTTGGTTTGGTTGGTTGGTTGGTTTTTGAGATATAGGATCTTGCTGTGCTGCTCAGGCTGATCTTAGGTGAAGAAGCCACCTCAGCCCCCTAAGTATCTGGGACTACTAAAATGTACCACCTTACTGTGCTGGCTTAAGTTGATTTTTTATTTTTATTTATTTGTTTATTTTTTTGAGAGAGGGAGGGAGAGAGAGAGAAAATCAGTTTTATTTAGTTTTTCATGTGGCTTTCATTGCTCCAACACTTTGTTGAGTACGTGGAGCTGGGGTTCGAACCCAGCTCCTCACACATGTCCTCACACATGCCAGGCAGGCACCGCAACTGCTCAAACCCCGTAAGTTGATTTTTGATGTTAGAGAACTGCACTTCCTTGGGCATTGCTTCTTTGGGACTAGCAAAACATTACCAATTATAACACAATAGCAAAAGCTAGTTGTGTTATGTATTATGCTGGGTGTATTTAGAAATCCTTAAAATAGATTCTCTTATTATAACTGTTTAAAAGTTGAGGAAACTTGAGGCTTAAATTTGCCCAAGGTCAAATATCTTACTCCAAAGCTGGCTTTTATCTGCTGTAACAAACTGCTTCTCTCTGTTAGGTTTCTGACTTCATTGTTTTGTTTTTTGTTGTGTTGTTGTTGTTATTGTTGTGTTTTTGTTTTTCTTTCTTTTTTTTTTAAAGAGAGAAGAACAGTGAGTGACAGAAAGAATCAATTTTTATTAAGTTTTTGACATGGCTTTCTTTGCTCTGACACTTAGTTGTGTACATGGGTTGCTGGGGTTTGAACCCGTGTACTTGCGCATGCCAGTCAAGCGCCGTAACCACCGAGCCACCGCTGCAGCCCCTGTTTTTCTTTCTTTTAAGAGAGAATCAATTTTATTTATTTTTTCATCTGTCTTGGTTTTTTCAACACTTCGGGGTGTATATGTGGTGCTGGAATTTGAACCCAGGTCCTTGTGCATGCCAGGCAAGTGCACCACTGCTGAGCTTCTGTTCCAGCCCTGTATTTTTAAATTATATACTGACACTTAGGTAAGCATATTATACTACCTGTACTCAGGAACAATATAGAAATTCTTTTTGAATCATCACTGGAGTTTTGTGTTAGTTTTCTCAAGTTCTTTAGGATCATGAGGACTTTTTTTACTTAGTCATTTAGAAGGAAATCTTTTTAATTTAATTATTTTGTTACCAGGTATTGAAACCAGAAGCATTTAACCACTGAGCCTCATCCTTAGCCCTTTTTTGTTTTTTAATTTGAGACTGGGTCTTGCTAAGTTGCTGAGACTAGCTTTGCAAAGTAATGTAATTGAGTAACATTTTGCTTAGCCAGTTTAAGTTCTCTTTGTAGTCCTTGTGATAGTCTATTACAGACCATTAACCAGGTTCTGCCTTTCTGAGTTTCATATTGAAGTGATGAAAATGCCTGTAAAATGATACATTTTTGTGAACTGTGTGTCCTTTAAATGCATAAGGGATTTTTTTATCCTTCTTTTACTCAGTATTCTCTAAATGAGGAACTGCAAAGAAAGGAATTTTTGTTTTAATATTTAACTAAATTTTCTTGTTTATTCTTATTTGCCCTTTATTCCATTTTCTTAATATTTGCTGTTGTTTTAATGCATTTAACTAGGACTGACTTGGTGTTTGGTAAATTTTCAGTTACCTTCTCTTTTAAAAGGTGGCATTAATTCCTATTTCCATATAGTGGCCACTGGAAGTCTTTGCATATGTGGGTATATTTATATCTCTGATAACTGAAATTTTCTAAGATTTTATCAACCAGTTCCTAGAGGACCTGACCTTTCCCTTTTCTCACTAGTTGCTCTAAGTTACCAATTTGCTAAAAAATTAACAAAGAGTGAACCAAGGAGAAGAGGTGAAACATGGCTAATTAGTTTAGTTATTTTTTAAAATTTTTGTTCCATTTGATAGAAAAGGTGATAAAATTAGCAGCTTTTATTTCAGTGAGATTTGGGGGTTATTTAGACCTTTTACTTCTTTCAGTTCAGCTGGCTTGCGTTATGACTTCTATAAAGATTTTGAGGTGAGTTATTTAAGGCACATATAAAATAAGATATATTTGAAAGAAAATAATCATTAAAAAATAGGAAGGCACATCTGCCCACTTTAATGGGCAGTGCTGCTGTTATGAAGGACCATTGAGCTCACTTTTTTTTTTTTTTTTTAAAGAGAGGAGGACAGTGAGAAACAGAGACAGAATCAACTTTCATTGAGTTTTTCACATGGCTTTTGTTGCTCCGACACTCAGTTTCATTCGTGGGTGCTAAGGTTTGAACCCGTGTAATTGCACATGCCAGGCAAGTGCCGCAACCACCAAGCCACCGCTTCAGCCCCCCATTGAACTCACTCTGAGCTGAAGGTGAAGACAGGGTTTAGCTTACTCATTCTAGAAATTACCTGTCAAATGATTCTTTTTCAGTTCAATATGTGCATTAAATTTCAAATGTATGGGGCCGGAGCAGTGGCTTGGTGGTTACGGTGCTTGCCTGCCACACGCAAAAATGCGAGTTCAAACCCCAGCACCATGTACACAAAAGTGTTGGAGCAGTAAGGGCCACGTCAAAAACTAAAAAAAAAAAAATTCAAATATGTGGGGATACATGGATTGTGGTGTAGGCATAAGTTTTCCAAAATTACTATTTTGGCTGTCATTTGGAACATTGTATTATATTTAACTCTTCCATCTAAAGCATTTTTTTCTTGCGTGTTAAAAATAGAATAAAACAATTTCAAGCATTTAATATGTGGCATATATTTTAGGGGTGAAAGATTTGAAAATTGAAGATGACATCTCATCAAAAGTGATACCTGTCTTACCTGCCCTTAATTGTGCTCTGCTGGAAGCAAAGAAGTCACTTCCAGAAGAAGGAACCCGTCCAAACACATTAGTAAAGCATACTTTCCAAGAACTGTACAAGGCAGATAAAAGCCGTTCATTGACTGTTGTTCAGGATGAAATGAAAAGGAGTACATTCTTTGGGAAATCATCCAGTGGTTTTGACTTGGTTCCTCCACCTGAAAAGTGTCCTGTAGAGCTTTTAACTCAGTTGAGATCTTATTTTTCAGATCCTAGTGGTTATACTTTGGAAGTTTGCACTGCTTTGGATTTGCCAGCAGAGCATCCTCAGTCTCCTTGTAGTTCAGATGGAATTTGTGATGCTGGATTTTCTTTAGTTATGACTCCAGATCCTGAGTTACTTGACTCAGAGGTAGAAGCAAGGAAAGAAACTGAAACAGAGAAGAATTCTGAAGAAATGCTGAGAGCAAAACAGGGAGTCGTGGATCCACCAAGTCCAGCGTCAAATCCGAGAGTGCAGCCGAAAAGAAGAGCCAGCGTGCCACTTGTGCTGCAGAGCCAGAGAGGGAGCCCGAGTCGCCCGCTTCCCGAAAGAACCGCACCTGGAACCGGTGACGGATCACACGCTCCAACAACGCCAAACTTAGTTAAAGGACAGTTTCCTCAGAGAAGAAAAAGAGGTAAGCATGATTTGTCTGGATTATTAATAATTACTTGTATTTAAACCCTGTTCCTCTCCGGATTTGTGTGGACCTCATTGGCAGAAGTGTGTTAGAAACACCAACACACCTCCCCAGGTGATTTGTAGGCGTGCTAAGCTTCAGAAACACTGCCCTAGATAACAGCTAAAAAATCAAGAAATGGGAAAAAACTGAGGTATCTTAAAAGCCCTGCTCACCAAAAGCTTAAGTTCCACTTGTAGAAACCTCTCATATTGTCATTCACATATTTATGTTCCCATCTAAGTAAGATGGTTATCTGTTTAGTTTCTGTGCCATCCTTTGACAAGATGGAAATGGGAGAAAGGGATCTCACAGCAGGCTAACCAGTAGCAGCAGAGGGTGATAGTTGACAGCCCCTGAAAATTGAGTGACAGAGTCTAGAACCATTTAGACAGATGTACTTTAGCTAGCTCAGAATAGCAAACCATATGACTTTGAAATAGAGTAATCTCAAATTGTTTAGTATATATTCTCCAAGACAGTAGGGAACTATCTGCTCTGACTCCTTACAAAAGGATCAGCACACTTAGCTGAGGAGCTACTGAGTCATACTGGTATCATCTCTGGCTCTTCTCACTTGACACTGACCCTGTTGAGTGATTGCAACAGAGACCATTTGGCCTTCAAAGCTTAAAAAAGTGTATTTTTCTGGCTCTTCAAAGAAAAAATTTTCCAGCCCTATCTATATGATTTTAATTTAGAAAATGTTCATGTCCAAAGAAGGAATGTAGGACATACTGATCTCCAAGATTCTGAATAGTTGAACAGTTTTACCGTATGATTTAATAAATAGTGTCTGGTCTCTTATGGTTTTGTGGTTTGAGAAATGGTGTGGGTGTGTATGTATGGAGAGTGGTGGTAGAAAATTGGCTCTTGAGTCATGCTATACAACTGTTTGTGAAATATATTCCAGCCCAACTATACTACGTTTCTGTTCTGTGTAAACTAATTTAAAGTGTTAAACAATTCGTAGTAATTCAACATAATTCATCTTTCATAATTCATCTTTTTTTTTTTTTTTAAGAGATTCTATTTAGTTTTTCATCTGGTTTTCATTGCTCCAACACTTAGTTGTATACGTGGTGCTGGGGTTTGATCCTGGGTCTTCGTGCATGCCAGGCAAGCTCTCTGTCCCTAAGTAACTGCTCCAGCCCCTGAACATATATTCTTCATGTTTCTCAAATGGTTTTTAGTTATATCCATTATAAGAAACATATTTGATATTATAGTCTACTCACAAATTCATACATGACTGAAACAAAAATTTCAAACAGCATTTACTTTATATAATACTATCTGTTGATTTCTATTGTATTGTTTCAATTAAGAAAGAATTCTTGTTGTGACACATTGAATTTATTTTACAACTTACCAGTGGAATACTGCATGCACTTTGAGAAACATGGCATTGAGTAATACATGCAAACAAAATACCACCCCTGAGAATCACCTTGTTGTTTCGTTTTTCTTTTTCTTTCCTTAGGACCTGGGTTTATGAGAGACCTCTTCCTGACTGTGCAAATGTTAGAAATTTCCCCCCTATGTCTTGGTTGTCTTCTTCTTCTTTTTTTTTTTTTTTTAAGAGGAAGACAGAGAGAAAGAGAATCTATTTTATTTAGTTTTTCGTGTGGCCTTCATTGCTCCGACATTTCATTGTGTACATGGTGCTGGGGTTCGAACCCATGTCCTCGTGCATGCCAGGCAAGCTCTGTAACCTCTGGGCCACTGCTCCAGCCCCAAATGTTATTTTTTTTTTTTTTATTAAGTCTTACCTATTATACTGCTTCATATATTTTGCTTTTGCATATGCGGACAGTTTTAGAAAACTGGAGTAGAATGAAAAACCAATGTGCTGCTTCCTTTCCTGTGATAGTTTAATAAGAAAAAATAATTAGACCTTGAGAAGTGTACATTAAGAGATTATTTTGAAAGCTATCTTTAAAGTGCTCATTTCTCTAAGTCCCAAAAAAATGAAATGGATCTTTATTTTTTTTCCCTACATTTCTCTAATGCTTACCAGTTTCTTCTTTAGTATCAGGTTTAGTGTTATCAATCAGAAATACTGTTTTCTGTATAATGTAATTTAAAAATTCTTGACATTTATTTGTGATTATATATCTTTGTGGCTAAACTTTTTGATGGAAACAACTAGATTTATGAAAAGCCAACAGGAAAAAGTGCTCAAAGGAGTATTAACATGTTTTAAACTTGTAAACGATTGACACTTTTATTGGGTTATATTTAAGTGGGCAGTGTTTTTCCTCCCCATCTACCTCCATCTTTAGCTATTAATTCCATGCAAGAAGCAAAACAGTGTTTTGTAAGAGAAGATGAGTTTTTTTGTGAGATAGATACACAGGAAGTAAAACCAGGTGCAAATTTTCATCAGGCTTTCTCTTCTCTTTAAAGTTTATTTTTCAGATGGTATTAAAATTTAGTTGTTTTTGTAAATTAAAATATAGAGGATGGTTCCTTTTTTTTTTTTTTTTTTTTAAGAGAGAGGGAGAAAGAGAGAATCAACTTTATTTAGTTTTTCACATGGCTTTCGTTGCTCCAACACTTCGTTGTATAGGTGATGCTGGGGTTTGAACTGGTGTCCTTGCCCATGCCAGGCAAGCACCATAACCACAGAGCTACCACTCCAGCCCCTAGAGTATGATTCTTTATGAATACACAGTCATTATAGTTTGATTATAGTTTTGACCACATCACCCTATGGGAGCTGTTTCTTTCTGTTTTATCCACCTCCTGGGGCTATGAAATAGCAGTCTTACCTGCCACATCAGTCAGGAGAAGTTTCGCACATATTTTAAAAATTAAGTTGTGCCTTGTTTTTATAAAGTTATTTTTATATTTTTCTTTTTTATCTAATAGGACACTTAAGTTTGTTATTTTGTTTGTTTTTGATATGAAAACTTTTAACTTTTGTTTTTTTTTTTTAATCTTTTTATTTTTTAAGAGGGAGGGAGGGAGAGAGAGAGAATCAATTTTATTAGTAGAGTATTATTCCCCAAAACAAAAGAAATAAAGGGAAAAGCTATGCTGATAAAAATCTGGGGCCCCATCTCTTAAAAAACGGTGTCTTTTCTACATAAGGTGCGGAAGTGCTGACTGCACAGTTTATACAGAAAACCAAATTGGATAGGAAAAATGAAGAAGCTTCTATTTCTAAAGATGTTCCCGTGGCAACAAATGCTAAAAGGGCAAAGAAACAAGAGAAATTTCCTGTCAAAACTGTTGCAAGGGCTAAGCCACCTCTGAAGAAATCTCCACAAAAACAGAGGGTAAATGTAGTAAAAGGCAATCAGAATCCCAGGATCAGAAAGCAGCCACAACCTGGTAAGAACCGTTCTTCCTATAAATGCAAACACTACTGTACTGACCTAATAGAGACTGCAAGATAATGTATCGAAATAATGTGAGCAGTTGTTGGAATTTGTCATTAATTTGTTCTCTATAACTGGGTTTCCTATTATAAATAAACTAGAAAAGGGCAGTATTTAAACCTTCACAAAATAGACCCTATTTTTAAATTTACATAAAGCCTTAACATAAGTGGTTTATAATAGTAAAAGTATAAGTGGCCTTACTTATGATTAAATACATAAAGTAGTATCTGGCAGTATTTGAACCATAATCAGTTATAAAAAGTGGAATGGTATAAGTTTGTCTAAACGAATTTTAAACAGCTAATCTAGAATCCTATATTTGGGTTAAAAGGCATTAATTTAATTTTAAAAGTTATTTTAGTTTTCTCACTCTTAAATGAACAGTAAAGTCTAGTTACATGAAGAAAAATCCAACTGCTCTAATTTTGTATTTCTGTTAGATTTAATCTCTTTACTTTAGACAGTTCTGCTTTCACCTCAGACTTCACCTCTGTGCAACTGCACACACACCACCTCTACTCTTGGGTCTCTTCTCTTCTTTACTCTGCTATGTACAGGATGTGTTTTCTTCCAAACTACAGTCTGTAAATGACGTGTCAATCCTTGGCATTGAGTCCTGTTGTGGTATATATGTTTTGTTTAACAAAGACATTGCATTTCCTCATCCCTGAATATTTCAGTCAGTTTTCTTTCTGATTTCTCCCTTTATCACTAAATGTTTGTTATCTCATAGATGGTAGGAATTCAGAGAAATTGTTGATTTGTTGGGGTGATGAAATTATAGGTTAACTTATTTGTTCTAAAGACCCTTTATTATTGTTTTATCACTGAAGATTTTTTTGAAAAGCTCATCAATCCATTTGAAAACCCATAATGATGCAATTTTGGCTTCTATACAAAATTTGAACCTTTGTGCTTGTTTCTAAAGGGAATTCATGGTGTGATCTTACCATATGTCTCTGTATTTAGCTCCAAGTATTTCCTGACGTGTTCCTCCCTTTTTAGTCAGTTTGTGCCTCCCAAGGTACAACTTAGGTATTTTTATTCTTGTGTAGTTCCCCTCCAGGGTTCTGTGCTGCTGAGTTCGACCTTCACAAGGAGTGGATTCCTTGTGTACTCTCACTCATCTCTCATTTCGTTTTGGAGTTATCTGTTTGTTTGCAAACCCAGAGATTGAACCAGAGCCTTAAATATGTTAGGCAAACATTCTACTTCTGAGGTACCTCTCCAGGTCTTTTATGAAATTTTATTCTGAGACTGGGTCTTTCTAAATTGTCTCAGTCTCCTGAGTGGCTGGATTACAGTTGTGTACTGTCATGCCTGGCCCCTGTTGGGTTTCAGAGGACATTTTGGAATTTAATTCATCCTTTTTTCTAATTATTAAATTTGTCTTGGTCCTATTGTTCCAATTAGTTTATAAACATAATAATGTATTATATTCTTAACAGTTTATTGAATTCCTTGTACTGACTTGGCTTTCAGAAAAATATTGAAAAATTGAAAGGAAGTTTTCAATTGGATGGTGGTAGAAAACTTAAGTTTTCAGAATATATGTTGAGAAATAGGCTGACTTATATTGTAAATGTTTATGGATTATGCAACCAAATGCTAAGTTAAATTTTAAGATCACTACCTGTCTAAATAATCCCTTTCTAAATAATCCACTTCTTAATTACCTGTACTAATCTGTTTATTCCTTGTATTTCAAATAATCAAGAGTTTAAGAACACATGTCGGATATGGCCAATGCTGACCTCAACTTGAAAAGCATTGATTTAAAATTATTTTGAATTCAGGGGCTGGAGCAGTGGCTCAGCGATTTCAGTGCGGGTACATGGGTTCAAACCCCAGCACCACATACACAATGACATGTCTGAGCAACGAAAGTCCATGAAAAACTAAATAAAATTGATTCTGTCTTTCTCTCTCTCTCACTGTCCTCTCTTTAAAAAAAAAAACTTATTTTGAATTCAGATTATCACAAATAAGAATTTTAAAGTCGGTTTTTAAACTGAGACTAATGATTTTCTGTCCTTTTTAAAGTTATTGTTGGTTTTTTATTCACTGAATTTGGCCTTGACATTTCATATCTGTATTAGAGGAAGATTACTGTGTTGTATTTTTAATTGACTGAAAACCTGTAACAGGTAAATAATTAAGTGATTTACATCGGACTGTATTTTTATTAAAGTGTATTTTTTTCAACTTCAGCGCAGTATTAATGTTAGGCTTAACTAAATAGGATATTCTGTGTAAAAGACAAGTGTATGGAAGCCATGTTAATAACAAAGATAGAATAAAATTGTATCAGTAAATGCATCATCTCATAAAATAAATTGCAAGTTTCCAGTCTACCTGTGGGGGATGAATGGGACAATTTTCTGCTTTAGATCCTATTTTCCAGGTACCCCTACTTAGGTTTTGTCATTTTAAATAACTGGTTAGCAGTTAATGATTTTACGCTCCCCCTACCTACATCCTTCTCATTCTAATTGATGACATCATAGGCCATAGTTTTCTTCTCTTAAATGTATTAGTCATTGGCTTTTGAAGGCACATTATCACTTCGTTTCAGAAGTACTACAGTTAATTTTTTAAAGAGGAGCACAGTTGGGCTTTTCTGTCCATCCATTTACATGCAGCAGGGAATCATTGCCTAGTATAGTTATTTCCTAGTGTAGTTGTGTACTTTATTCTTCATAGTAGCATTTGAGAAGGATTAATTAATGTCATGAAAATGTGTAAGCAAACCACTAGATAATGTAAATTTTCTGATTAAGGTAAAATGGCTAGAGTTCATTATCTACAAAAAGAAATTCTCAGTATGTTTGCTCTTTTGTAGATAAAGGGATAATGTTTCCATGACAAAGTATAGTTTTTTAAAAATGATATAATTGGTGATTCTGAATACTCCAATGACTTCATTATTTTATTTATATCATGACGTTTGTAATTTTATATTCATATTATTTGCTTATAATTAAAGATCAATGTAGCTTAAAATCATCTCTTTTGAACTTAGGTGGTTTCTTCAAATCATATATTCAGGGAAATAGTTTCTGAGAAAGTATGTTAACAAACTATAACACACACTTCACACTTCTGCATTCTTGCATCCTCACTAGATTATAAGCTCCCTGAGGGCCAGACTCTTAAGTTTTCTTTTTCCTCTATGTATTTCTTGAGATGAGCAATATGTCTTGTGTGCATTCATGCATTTTTGAGCAGTGGTTTTTTTTTTTTTTTAATTTTGTTCCATTGATCAATATATTAAAATAGATCTGAAGATTGAAAGAGACCTCAGTCTGATAGTAAAATTTTAATACACAGTGTATGTAACGTATTAAGAGGTATTTCTTGAGAATGTTGGCTTTAACCATTAGTACCATTAATTTTCAGTAAGGCATAGTAGTACGTCAGAAAATTCTATGAATAGGAAATGTTATATATGTCCTTTTTTCCTTTTATGCTGAAGCTAAGGGAGAAACCGATTTACCGCTTCAATCAAAAATTTCATCAAATGGTCAAAAAGATGGAATTAGCATAAATAAAGATGAACCAGAAAGTACCATCGAGGCTCATAAAGATCTTCCTGAAAACTCCATTATCAACTATGACTCCCAGGCTCTAAATATGTTAGCTGATCTCGCATTAAGCTCTGCTACCTCTTGCACATCATCTTGTGAGCCTAGAATTCTTCCCTGCTCCTCTGAATTGCCACAGAGTGACAGTTTACTCTCTGAAGAAAATTCATTGTGTGGTACCTCTGACCATGAATATCATAGGGGCATTAAAAGTCAAAAAGGTGAACCGTTGCCCAAACCACCCTCTGATAGAACAAGTAATTCAGGGTCAGGCTTAACTATTAGCCAGGAAGAAGAGCACTTAGTTTCTTGTAGTCAGGCCCCTGGTAAAGTCCAGTCAGCACCCTCTGAGGAAACAGTAAAATCTTCAGATGTAAATCAAAACTGTCTTGTTGCTGTGGAACATTCGTATGCCCTGCTCCTTGCAGAACATTCAAAGAAACATACACAGCAGAGGGGATTACCAGGCCCTGGTTTTGCCAGGAATGGTACAAAAGGTCCTGAAGCTGGAACTCCAGTGGGAAAAGTCATGCCTTTTCGACATCTACAGAATACTTCCCCTCTACAAAAAGTTTCTGAGGACCCGTTGATAAAGCGCAAAAATCGATTTGTATCTTCCCATCTGAAAGACTTTTATTGCTCTCATAGCGTGCTTAGCTGTGGTGGCTCCTTTAAAATTACTTTCAAATGTGAAACAGAATATGCATTCAGCTTAGATAGCAAATATACCAACAATCCACTGGAGAAAACTGTTATAAGAGCATTACATGGGTGAGTATGAGTAAAACTTGATGAAAACAGATCTGACTTTTCTGTGGAGTTAAACAAGATATTTGTGCCAAAACTTTTGGGAAGGTGGAAGAACTGTTGTGAGTAAAACCAGTAATTTGGTAATAATACCAAACAAATGTGTTTACTGAGTTGGGAAAAACAGGCAGGCCTTGCCTCTGTTGGTGATCACATGGAGGAGGGTATTTAAAGATACCTTTTAGCCTTATAAATGGCTTTCCATTTTGCAGTACTCCTTTGAGTTGTTAGATTGAATCTTAACATAAAACAGTAAAAGATATTGAAATAATTCAGCTTAATAGGCTGAATTCCAGGAGAAACATTAAAATATTTCTAAACTAGAAATCTTCCTTAAAGTTTCAAGACAATAATAGCAGAATGGTTAGCGTTTAGACTAGGGTAGGCTTACACTTAGGCTCTCCCCATTTATTACCTCCTGTGATGCTGAGCAAGTTTGTATGCCTCTATACAGTGTTTCCCATCTTTATTGTGTATGCAGCTCATTTTTGGGATCACACTGAACCGTAGGTTCTGATGTATTCTCTTTGGGTTGAGGCCTGAGAAGTAATATTTCTTTTTTTTTTTTTTAATTAGTGCATTATAGTTGTACATAATGATGGGATTTGTTGCCACATATTTCTTGATTCACACAACACAACAATATAATTTGGTTAATATCCCCTCCCCACCCCCACCCCTCTACTTCCCTTCTCCCCAGCCCCCAATCCCTTGAGAGGTGACATTTCTAATAAGTTTGCAAGCAATGCCAATGGAGGATGGCAGTCTATGGGCAACACTTTTTTTTTCCCCCCCAAGAGAGAGAGGGACAGAGAGAAAGAGAATCAGTTTTATTTAGTTTTTCATGTTACTTTCCTTGCTCCAACACTTGGTTGCATACGTGGTGCTGGGGATTGAACTTGCATCTTCATGCATGCCAGGCAAATGTTGTAACCGCTGAGCCACTCTAGCCCCCGAGTAACACTTTTAAGTGGGAGTTAAGCAGTAGCTACATACTGGTGGTTATATCTATTAGGCTTTTGCACAGTGAGTCCCCATCATAAATGGTAACCATCACTGTTAGAAGCATTAGCTAATAATGGAATGACATTCAGCTACCTGCTTGTGAATTATGTTGTGTGACTAAATGAACTTTGCAGATAACAGATTTCTTTCCTTTACATGCTTATATATACTTAGGAGACTAGGAGTTAGGAGATCCATGTTCAGATCAGAGTTCTGCCATTCAGGTGTTATGATTTGAAAGAATTCACTTAAATGCTCTCACTTCCTTCTCTTTAAAGTGGATTAGATTTCATAAACATTTGTTAAAACAGCTTCATATTTACATGTTCATTGTTTCATATCAGTGTAATTTTAAAATAAAAACACAGATATTATAGTTCCTAATGGAGACATTTGTTTATGATAAGAAAATCAAATAACTTTCAATTATTTTTGTGTATTCTTTAAAATCTCAGGCCCTGGAACACTAATCTGCCAGATAATGTGGAAGAAGTGAAGCTTTTACTTCATATGTGGGTAGCTCTGTTTTACAGCAATCAGAACAAAGTTATACGATCTTCCCGAAAAGTGGTAGAGCACAGCAACCCAGCAAAATATGTGTCTATAAATAGCACTTTAGAATCTTTTGAACTCAGTGAAATTGAGGAGTCCTCCAGTGTGGAACGGTACTCTGCAGAACCTGTGTTGGAGACTAATGAAGCGTCCAGAGGCCATGCCACAGAAGTGTCCTTCCCTGGCCCCAACTGCTTGCTTCCTTTGATTAAACCACCACCTATCAGAGGCTTGGAACTCTGTGTAGAGAATGAACAGAAAGAAACTTTGGCAAGAGTTTGTCATTCAGACACTTCAGAAAGCCAGAATTTCATCTATTCCTGTAATAATGAGGTAAGTAGATTGAATACTATAAATATTGGCATTGTTTTTGAAGAAATTTTTCTCTTTTTTTAAATTTTATTTTTTGGTATGTAAAAATCACATTCAAAATAAGGCATTGTTTTGTTTCGGGAAAGGTTTTTAATGCTAAAACCTTGGTTTTTAAAAAGCCTTGCTCTTCATTGTCTATAGTAGTTTATCTACCATCCTGATTGAAAAAGCAGGAATAGAAAAAGAACATGGGGGTAGATAATCTTGGAGCCACCCATGATCTTTTTCTACTACTGCTTTTTCAGTCAGGATGTAGTTTTATAATTTGGGGCAACTTACTCTCTCTGAGCATTTTGAAAACAGGTTATGCCCAGTGGTCACGGCACTTGCCTGGCATGTGCAAGGATGTAGGTTCATACTCCAGCACCACATACCCGATGAAGTGTCAGAGCAACAAAAGCCACACAAAAAACTAGATTCCCTCCCTTTCACTCCACTCTCACTTTCCCTTTCTCTCTTTAAAAGAAAAAAAAAGTGATACTGGTATTTGTCATGTCATCTAAATACTAAAACTCATATGTTAACAATAAATATTTAAAATGTTTTGTTAAACCTTAAACTGAACTTGACATACCAGAATTACTTTTTCTTTTTAAAGAGAGAAATTGAGTGAGTGAGAAAGAGAATCAATTTTATTTAGTTTTTCATCTGGTTTCCATTTCTCGGAAATGGAAATGATGCTAGGTTTTGAACCCGGGTCTTTGCACATGCCAGTTAAGCACTGTAACCGCTGAGCCACACTCCAGCCTCATGAATGAACTTTGAAGATAAACAGTTAAATACTAAAATACTAGGCGTATGAGGAGAGAACCATTGCATATATCTTTCTAAATATGGAAAATAAACTATCTCTTGTACCATTATTTTCAGCTGATGTTTAACCAGACCAGACAATCAGATTCTAACTAGAACAAATCAAAATGTTGTAATGAAATTCTAAGTAAATAGATCAACAAAATATCTGCCTTTTTACTCTTTCAGCCCAGATTTGTTTTGGAGTAATTTTATATGGGTTTGGGCAGAACTTAGGATGTCTGCCTTCACGTTGAATAGGCAGTTTTTCTATATCTGGGGTTACTGGAGACTTGTAGGTCTGTGGTGAGTCTCAGAGGTTGAATATTTTCAAATGATTATCATCATTATCGGAGTTAATATTTCCGGAACACTCTGCCAGATAGCATTTGAAGCCCTTCACTCTCATTAACTCAGTTAACTGGTCTCAGAATACATGAGTGAGGTAAAGACAATTTAGATAGGAAACAATGGCATAGAGAAGTAAGGAAATTGCCTGAAGTCACATAGTAAATTGTCAAGCCAAGATTCAAATTCAGATAACCTACAAAATATGTGTATATATACTTTTAGATAGGTGTGTGCTTTATTTCTGAAGATGCGGTTCAGAAATTTCAATCTGATTCTCAAGGAGATACATAAAATCCAGTTAAAATTACTACCTTAGAATAAGAAAATTCTTATAGCTTATCAAGTGGATTTCTGTTACTATACCTATGTACATACTAGTTTCATATATAGTACTTTTTGTTGTGGTAATATGTAATTAACTGTCAGTATTAGTCTTTAAAATGATTTTTGGCAAAAATGAAATGAAATATAAAGAAGTATAAAGTAAATGATCACTGGGCCTGGGGCCATGGCTCAGTGGTAGAGCACTTGCCTAGCATGTATGAGGCACTGAGTTCAATCTTCACAGTGCCTTGTAAAAATAAAGGTATTAAAAAAACTATTTTTTTAAAAAATTGATTATTAACAATCTCTAATATATACAAGTTGATTAACTCTTATCTAAAATAGAACAGACCAGAAGTACTTCAGATTTGAGAGTTTTTCAGATTTTGGAATATGTGCAGACTTTATTGGTTGAAAATCCAAAATCTGAGATAAGTCCAGAATCCAAAACTTTTTGAGTGTTATATCAGTGATCATAGATTTTGATTTCAGAACATTCTGGATTATAGATGTTCAATCTGTCCTTGCAGAAGTTTTTCTGTCATCCTGTTGGATACTGTGGCTGCACCCATAAGCTCACACGTGTGTTATTTCACTCCTTTCTCCACAAGTGGACACACTGGGATGTAGTGTTCTAGCACAGTAGGCACCAGAAGCCAAGAGCTTGTTACTTTAAAGAACTGTTCTTTAAATGATTAGGCTTCATTGTAGAGACATTATACACTTACAGTAAAAATATATGTATATAAATATATCAATTAGTGCCATTAATTATTGCACTAAGACCGTGAACATAGGTCTAGGACTGTGGCCAAAAGTTACCAGCGTGATTGGGAGAATCACAGGATAGTTCTCAGAAAGATTCCCGCCAACAACACTTTTCTTAGGTTTTTTCTCTTAAAACTGGCATCCCCGCCCAACTCTGCTGTTTGGGTTGCTGTCTCCTTTGCTTAAGACAGAAATGTTTTAACAAAAGATTTGAAACATGGTTTTTGACTCGTAACACATATGCTTCAAGACATGGTAGGCAGTCTGTGAACCTAATGGTCCAAACATTGCAGAAGTATGGTAATTATATAATCTGTCCCTTTTACCACATTCTAGATAACACCATGCTGGAGGCTTAAAACAGAAAAAGCAACGTCTTTATGAAGTTACCAGAATTTTCCTGAAGTAATTCTGATAATATTTAACCTAAGTTGTTCTTGCTATGGTTAAATCATTCCGTTTAGTTTATAAATACACAAATCACATTGAAAAATTCTGTTTTTCTGTGGAATAAGAAGCATTAAAGTGAGAATTATCTCCAGTTTTAAACAAAGAAGATATCTAAGGGGGTGAGGGACCTTTATTTACCAGAATCAGTTATTTGGAGTATGAAAGATAGTAATTAATTTACTCTGGCTCATCGGAAAGTTCCAAATGAAATTGTATTTACAGTCTACTTGAAAATGATATTTAATGGAAAAAGTTATTCTTGGCTTTAAAAGTTACCTTTTGCCAGGTTCAGTGGCTTATGCCTGTAGTCACAGTGACTTGAGAACCTGAGGCAAGAAGATTGCAGGTTCAAGACAAGCCTCAGAAAATTAGCAAGACTCTGTCTCAAAATAAAAGGACATGCCCATTTTTAAAAATGGGGCTGAGAATGTAGCTCAGTAGTAGAGCGTGTGCCTAGCATGCTTAAGACCCTGGGTTCAGTGCTCAGTACTGCAAAAAATAAAGAAAAAGTCATATTTTAATCTTATTAACAGCAAAGTTGAGTGCTTTTTCTTTCATGGTATATTTCTGAACTGAGTGCTGTTTGGCAAACGGGTAGAGTGGTCTAAGTGCTTTTCTTCTAAAAGGACCATATAAAAAACGTGGCTGTACAGTTAAGAAAGGAGTTCTCATCTTGTATAGGTGTTAAAGAAGAAAACTTTTGCTCTAGGTTTGTAGCTCAGTGAAGAAGAAAAAAATCCTAATTTGGTGGTATTTTAAGCCTAAGATCAAAGAAGAGATGGATTTGCTTGATCACAACCCTGTGGTAGTGTTATAGATTGGAAGATTCAAAAGAATAGAAAAAAACTAAATAAAATTGGTCCTTGTCTTTTCTGTTCTTCACAGATATAATTAAGTTGTGTAAAAAATTTGTTTGAGGGGCTGGAGCCACTTCGTGGCTCAGCAGTTATGGCACTTGCCTGGCATACGTGAGTTTCGAGGGTTCAAACCCTAGCAGCACCCACGTACACAATGAAATGTCCAAGTAATGAAAGCCACATGAAAAACTAAATAAAAAATTGATTCATTCTGCCTGCCTCTCGCTCTCAAAAAAAAAAATTGATATTTATGTATTTATTTTTACTTTTGTCATTTCAGGTAATTGGGAAAGCCAAACAAGAATCATCAGATAAACTAGAGACTTCTAATCTTGTGCTTTCTAGTATTGGAAGTATGCAAACTAATGGGCCTTCTATTCTTGGTGAAGAGAAGACATTTCAGTCACTTGATACTACAAGAGTGGCTTCTTATAATGAGACAGCTGCACAAGCCACATTCACCACAAACTACGATGGAGCCGTCAGTCAGTCGGTGGTGTGTCAAAAGTCTGTGTATAGCACCCTTGAAAACAAAGCTGATATTATTCATGCAGCAATGCAGACAAAAACAGGTGTTTTACAGGAACTTACCCAGCATAGCAGCCCCATAAATGATGAGGGTCAGCCCTCCTTAGAGAGGACTGATGATAATATGGGGTATGTGATGATTAATCTGGAACCAGTTACTCTAACTTCTGAAAAAAATGCCTACATACCGATGCATTCAGAAGTAACTGATAAACCTACAGCCTTTGATACAGAATTGATTAAACAAGTATCATCATCTGCTGTGAGTCCTACGCATACTGTGTCTATACTAGAAGAAGCACAAACACAAGATCTAGCAGTGTCAGGACAGAAAGCCACTAACCACCTTTCTGCCTCAGTTAGAAAGGCATTTCCTCAAGAACCCTGTTCGTTACAGAAAGAGAAGCCTCCTCTAGTCCCATCACTACCATCTGATAAAGCATTGATAATGGAAGCATTGTCATTAGTCAAAAGTTCTAGTTGTCCATTACCCAGTGAAGAAATGAAAGGCTCTCAAGATTGCAGTTTGCAGACTCAAAGCGTCTTTAGTATATCTTCAGAAGAGATTATAGAACCGTCCCAGGTTGAAGTAGTCTCATCATCAGCCTCTGCCTCCTTCAGAGAAGGATATTCCCTTAACTGTATTCCACCAAGAATTACTACCTCAGATGGCTCTTTAGAAATAAGGAAGAATGATAAGAGTAATCTAAACCATGAAAACATGAACGTGGAATCATTTACTTCAGTATTTGCCCAACAAACCACCCCGTCTATGAGTAGGGAGGAGGCCAGTCTGGAATTATCAGAGGAAGATTCTGATATTGACCTAACTCTAACAATATCACCACCTACAAGTCCCACGGAAAAAATGCCAGGTGGTAAAATACAGCAACTTCAGGAGGCCCCAGTATCAAACTTAGAACTTCAAGATACAGCTGAAGAAGTAGTTGAGCCAGAGGAAGTAACCCTTATGGAGAACAGAGAAGTTAATTCAGCTAGTTATATGTCAGTGTGTCCTGAGGTATCAGAAAAACCACTAGAAAATAAGGACAGAAAAAGTGATAATTTACAGCCAGTTACTTTAATACTTTCTAAAGAAAATTGCACCCTTGAGATTGCAGAGGAAATTAATGTTACCTCTGACTTCCCCTTTGATTCTCTAATTGAAGAAGTGTCACCACCTTCTAGTCCTGACCCTCCGTTACCAGTTGAAAAAACAATACCTTCTCAGGCTGTGTCCCCATGTAGTGTAGAACTTAATGATACACAGTATGAGAAAAGTAACAAATCCCAGGTTGGTTCAAGAGATTTAGCCGTAACCGAAAAAGAAGATTCTTTTGTTAGTCTTAACCATCCAGTGGGACAAGGTGACTTAACTCAAGTGCAGCAAGTTCAGCTTTCTGCTGAAATGCCTCTAAAATTAACCAGTAATCCAGGAAGAAAAGGTAGGCCAAACCTTCCTGGCAGAGCAACTGAGGACATTATCCCAGGTGAGCATGATGAGGGTTTTTCTTTCTCAGAAAAGGTGCAGTGCTATGATACAGTGTTAAACACGCCTGCCTTAGCTGCCAGATATTCAGGTAACTTCAACCGTTCTCTTGAAAAACTGGTAACATCGGCAAATCCATTGCAGCCAATTAGTATAGAGAACAGAAATTCAGACTCAAAACATCTTGTCTTAGAATCCAGTGAACCTCCATTTAGTCCCCAAAAGATTGTTGAAAATAAATCTTTGGCAGACAGGTTGGTTTCTACAACTGCTCTAAGTGGAATACTAAATATGTCATTAAAACAGCAGACCAGCCCTAAAAGCGTCACAAAAAATCTTTGTGACAGTGATTTGAAAACAGATGCTGATGGGTATGTGCAGGTCAAGTCCATGAATTCTGCCTCCATTGATGGAACTGGTGTTACACAAACATGCATGCAGCCGGAGATCCCAAATCTTGGTTCTTCCTCAGATAGCACTGCATCCACCCCTTGTACACAGCCAGGAAGTGTAGAGCCAGGGTTCCAAACACAGGAAATATCTGTAGTCAGAATGGCCAATTTGCTTAAGAATAGTGAGACTAAAGCCGAGTTACATGAAGAAAGCACAGATCTAGTTACAGTCAGCCTTCAGTCTAACTCCACATCTTCAACAAAAGGTGAACACAAAATCCACATGCTGCAGGATACGTCAACGTGTGAAATGAAAGAGCTGTTGAATGGTGGGTTTTTCCCCACGTATGCTGGTTCATACCAAAATACAACAGGCACCAATGAAATTATCAGTAAAGAGACCTCTGATTCCACTGACTCGCTTGTTTGTGGAACCTCTAAAGAGAATATTAACAATAAGAGTAAACGTGAGGGGTACAGGGCTGAGGCTGTTTCTGAAACCCTGAGCAGAGACAGACAGACGAGGGTGGATTCAGACATGCACTATGAACCACTTTCTGGAGACTCTGATCGAGACTCCCTTGATTATAGAAATTCCAAATTAGATGTGGAAGATTTATGCACTTTGCGAAGTAGTCACACCAGCACAAAAGAGGATGGTGCAAAAGAGAGTTGTGGCTCTTTCATGAACGCAAATAATAGTGACGATGAAGCCTGGGTCTATAATAGAGTTCCAGGGCTGGAGACAACCATTCCTCCCAGAAACAGGGCCATTGGATTAAAGCAAGAAGATAAGTGTGTGCCATGTTATGTCCAAATCCGAGATCGCCATGGTATCCCCAGGACCTATGCTAATTTTACTATAACAAAGGAGTTCAAAGACACCACAAGAACTTTGCATAGCCTGAAGAGGCAGCCAAGTTTCACTGCAAACTGTGGCCTGCTTAGCTCTTGGACAAGCACTTGGCAGGTGGCAGATGACCTTACCCAAAACACATTAGACCTGGAATATCTGCGTTTTGCACATAAAATAAAACAAATAGTAAAGAAGGGGGATTCTCAGAAATCTACCTCTTCCCCCAGTGTCTTTCCAAAGGAGTCACCTACCCAAATCATGGTTGGAACTTTACCTTTGACGAAAGTATCCGAGGCTCCCATTGTGCATCCTGCATCCAAGAGCAGAAGCCCCATTCTGGTAACAATTGTGCACTCAGATGCCAGACAACATGGTCAACGCAGAAGAGGCCACACACCCAGCCATACGGACAGCACTTCCTCCTTTTGGAAGGAGAGATGTAGCCACAGTAGAAATCTTACAAATTCTCGGAAAAATCAGACTGTTTCATTCCACCTCAACAAACTGAAATATAATAGTACTTTGAAAGAATCTCGGAATGATATTTCACTGATTCTCAATGAATATGCTGAATTCAATAAGGTGATGATGAATAGCAACCAAGTTGTTTTACAAGATAAAGAGTTAAATGTGGCTTCTGAAGCCAGGTCCCAAGAGATTTATCCATCTTTTCCAAGACAGACGGCCTCTTATGAAGACATGATTACAGACTTGTGTGCCAATCTGCATGTCAAACTAAAAAGTGTTATGAAAGAAGCTTGTAAGAGTCCCTTCCTATTCCACCTTGTTGAAACAGAAGAAAAATCATTCTTTTTAAGAACAAAGGTAAAGTGCCAGCTGATTATTACGCTTTTTATATATTTTTTTATTTTAGAAATAGTAAATTTAGCACTTTAGACTTCAAAAAGAAGTCATGGTGAGGTGTTTTTTAGGTTTTGTAGCTTAGCGTTTACCTACATACTAAATATTTTTCTACAAGACTCTTTGTACTATGTTTGAAGATTGGTATGTTACATAACCAGTAATTTTCACAATTTACTAGTGTACGCAATCCCATGTACAAATGTATACACAAACATTTCCAATGCTAAAATACGGGTTTTCCAGACATTTTTATTAGCTGTGTTCCTCTAGTAATGTGGATCATTGATGAGGACTTGTTTTGGTTTAGGATTTTTTTTAACTTTATCATTAGGATAACTAATGTTCTGTTGAATATATGGTCCTTTAAGTGAAATCCTAACTTGAGAGAAACCAGAATATGTCTTAATTCACCATTCGCTTTTTCATCTTCTCTCAGAATTTATTTCTCTTCAATTTGACATATTAACACCATTTGATTGTTTAATAATTTCTAAAAGTTATAGTGCTCTTCATCAAGGTAGTGCAATATTAATATTTCTGAAACATACGTGTATACCTGAGTACAGGATGCTCTTCTCTGTAATCACAGTACAACCTTAAAACTCAGGAAAAGAACCATCTATTCTGCAGACCCATTGTGAGATAGCGGGTGTGTGCTTGCGTCTTCTATCTGGAATGGCTTCTGTCTTGTTCCTCACCTTCCTTACCTTGGCAGCTTTAAAGAGTAAGCCAGTTATTTGATAGAATCACCTCTGATTGCACTTCTGTATTGTTTCCTCATCGTTTAAGCCTTTTAGGCAAGAAGAACCAAATTCAATACTGTGATCTTCTCTGTGCTCTGTATTAGAAGACAATTTGTGCCCTTAGTAATTATTAACTTAGTTAGCATTCTGCTGCACAGTAGACTTTTCCTTTCTCTCCCATTTGCTTTCATATATCAGTATCGCCCATGGTCCATATTATACCAAAAGGATTACCATCTTTTTATTATTTTAATACTCGGACTCATCAATGGGAGTCCCCATAAAGCTAGTTTCTGGGTCCTATTGACAAGTTTTCTTGTCAATATATTTATTTATATATATTTATTTATTTCCTGGCTTTCTGTGCTGAGGTCCTAGAAGCAGTGACACTTAATGGTACCGAATTCACCCACAGACAGCCAGGAAATTTATGTGTACACAAATGTACACACATACCTGCATCTACATCTTTGTATAAAAATTTTTTAAAAAAAAGGAGTTCTTATGCATCCCTAGTTCCAATCCTGCACTGCCAAGTTTGTGCTAGCCTTCCTTTTCATATTTGGTGTTCTCTTATCCTGACTGCTTGATTTACTGTCACTCCCACTGCCCCCTTTCCAGTCAGACTCCTGGTTGAGGCACTTGCCCAGAACGGGGCCTAAAATTTACCACAGCTCCCCTACCTCCCAGTCCTTGGAACAGAAAGTATCTTTCGAATGACAGCAGTCCTGTACGTACAGTCCTCGCACGTTTTGGTGAGAGGAGGAAATACTACCTTTTTGTCGTAATCCTTACAACATGATGGGACAGGAAAAATACTGATGAGCATCATGCAGGCAAACTGATGCAACAGAAGGGGAACAGCACAGCGATGCTGCTGCTGCGCCCATGCTTTGTGGAAGATGGGCCTGGTGGGGGAGGGCTTTCCTAAGGAATTGATGCTGAGCACACCTCTGCACCATGTGCAGAGCTGAACATTAAGCACATTGGTTCTAGATCTGTCTACAACTTAACCATGTCAGCACTTCTTGTGATTCTAACCCAGAGTGTCTGCTGCATGGTAAGTCCCTTGTGCTGAATCATGAGGAACTCGGTCTAACTCATTTTTTCGGCATATGAGGATGTTTATAAGATCTGTGTTAAGGGATGCATGTGGTACTCTTTGTCAGTATCCTTTAGGTGCATGGTCACAACACCACTTCAGATAACCACAGAGGCTTCTTCAGAAACCTTAGAGTTCCATGAAGATTTTCTGATTTGCTGTGCTATTCTCAGTCAGGTGTCAAACTGGTAAATAAAGACGTGAGGGCCTGAAAGAGGAACCTCAGAGATCCGGAGCTGGCAGTTTGGCTGGAGTGAGCAGTTTTGAAGGACACACTGCTATCAGAGAACATTGTATGGGACTTAAGAAGCCAGAATGGGGCACTGGGGAGCCAGGGCAGAGCCCCCACCCACACTTTGAACACATAGACCATCCTGTGGTCACTGGGGAGCCACTGGGGAAAAAAAATTGTAAAAGATGAGTAGCAATGTTATCTTTTAAAGAGATTTCTTCAGCTGATGGAGAAGAGATTGGAAAAATGGCACATACCAGGGCCAACTTGAATACATTGTTGTGAGAGTCACATTTTCTGTAAGATTGGCTACTATTTTTTTTTTCATTTAAATGCAGTGTTATTCAAAAATTTTTCCAAATTTTAGAATTTGACCTTTAGTATAACTTTTTTTTTCTTCCTTTCCCCCCTGCCAAGGATCCCTTTGTACTGTAAATTTCTTAGGTGGCTGCAGGATTTGGTTTTGCAGTGCCTCCCACCCTTTGCCTTTGTTCTGCCTTCCTTCCCTTTTGAGTAGGCAGTGTAGTTGAAATGATAAAAGCACTGAATGACCCTCAGTCTTTCTAAAGGTGTTTGGCCTCCAGAGCAATCTGGAAATTAAGTTTAACTTAATTTTGTTAATTACACTTCCTGAACCTGGACTGGTGCTGAATGGGCGGGGACGGTCAGCCCAGTTGGCATCATAACCATGTACCTGTTTTGCCACAGTGAGCAAAATACTTGATTTCTTTTTGTTTCTTCTCAAAAGCAACAGAGCAGTCATCTTAGTTTTCACTTCCTTTCCAGAGCAGGTGATAACTGATTTTCATGTAGAACAGAGATCATATTGATACTTCTAAATACCATGCCTTTCTTTAGTGAAAGCATTGTTTCATGAAATTTTATCATGTGGTACTGTTTATAATAAAGTAATAAATTTTGTGCAAAGGTAAAATTAATCTTCAAATGAGAAAGTGGATACATGCTAAAATAAATTTGAATAATGTAATATTAAGAAGAAAATGTTTTCAAAGTTTAGAAGTATACTGTATAAAGTGCAACTGAATAGCCCAGAATGCCACATGAATTATTTCAGTATTACCAGTAATGAAAATGTATTCATTCTGATTATTAGTAAATAAGGGACAGCCTGATAATTAATATTTATATATTTTTGTAGCTTGTTAAATCCTCTAACAGTTTCTTCAAAAATTCATGCTGTCCATTTTGAGTGGTGGTGAAATAGTCAATTTCAGTTTGTTTGGGGATCCAAGGCCAACAGGTCTAGTAACACTTTATAGAGGAAATAAATGACTGCCATGAGTGTTTTGGATATTAACTAGGCTGTGCAATGGAAACCCAGAATCCTTCAAACAGAAATTATTCAAGTCACAAGGGAAGACAGGGTTAAAGAGGTTGTACGATCACACATATTTACCTTCTCAGTGAAGCCGTGTTATTCTGTGATACAGTAAGCTGTGTAACAGCTATGCCTTACAAGTACTTCCGATTTAAACTGTTTCACCCATTAGATTCAGAGATGTAGATCCAAGGGATTACTGACTGAATCAGTCCCCAATATTGATAAAAGAACGTATGTAGGTTTTCTCTTCTTTTTTTTTTTTTTTAAAGTTTAACTATTTTGACTACAGATGGTACTTTAAATATCTGGCATCCCCAAGGTATCTCATACCCTTGAAGAAAATGAAACTTCTTTATTATGTACATAAATTTGATGTTTAAAATATCCATTCTTGATACTTGGTGGACAAAAGTTTATAGATTGCTTTACCTTTGAAATAAACTTCTTGTTAAACTAAGAGTCATTTATTTTATATATAAAAGCTTATTTATAAGACAAATTATTCTGTGTTGCCTTAAAGTAGATATACTTTTATGATAGTTATGTAAAAGGTTTTTTTTTGTTTGTTTGTTAATGGCTGTTTGTGAATCTTTCAGAACATTCTGAGAAAAGGAGGCCATACAGAAATTGAACCTCAGCATTTCTGTCAGGCTTTTCACAGAGAGAGTGATAAGCTAATAGTCATCATCAGAAATGAAGATTTATCATCACATTTGCATCAAGTAGGTTTGGAATCTTCCTTAGAAAGAAATGTATCCCCAGGCACTAAAGTTGTCCTGTAATATCAGACTCATACCTGCCTTTTTCTGTAGGGAAGAAGCAAACCTACACACACAAACCATAACCATTAGGCCTGTAAGTGGAGAGAGAATGGGAATAAGGTGATGGGTGCACTCTGAAGACTGTAATATTACCAAGATACTCGTAGGGCAGAATAAGTTTCACAGAGTTAAAACCATTTACCTTACCTAAGGGAAAACTATGAAGAGGTGAGAGATTGTTAATTTTTTTCACTTGATGTCTAACAATATATCTTGCTTTAAAAAGACTTGGGAAATTTTTTTTATCTGTTACATTTACCTACTAGCTGACAAAATGTAATTGTCTCAAGAATATCAGCCCATAGACACAGGTAGGTGCATGATCCTGCTGTTGTCAGTAGGTGTTGACGTGAGCCTGAGAGCTCTGACACCCATGTGTGAAATGGAAGCAGGGGCTGCATTTATGTGGCCTGCTGATTACTTTACAGGTCCCCAAAAACTTAGATGCACCTTCCCTCATGAACAGTTATTTCCAACCTTTGAGACCTTATTATCTAATTTTAAGAGTTCATAGCCACTGGTGGTTAGCTGATAAATAGTCCTTTGTGCACAACCAAATTACCAACATAGTAGTACAGATGTATTTTCAGTTGTTCCTGGACTTTGAAACCCTTAGATAGAAAATGTGCCTGGTGTACCTGTCTTCACAGGGTCCATTTTTGTCTGACAGATTCCCTCTCTGCTGAAATTGAAGCATTTCCCCAGTGTCATCTTTGCTGGAATAGACAGCCCTGAAGATGTTCTTAATGACACCTACCAAGAGTTGTTTCGCACAGGAGGCTTTGTGATATCAGATGACAAAATATTAGAGCATTTAACATTAGGTTGGTCTTTTATTTTCCTTTCTTGTTTCTTTGAAATCCAGTCAAGTCCATTTCTCCTCACCCAGTTACCTACGCATTATTATATAAAAAATGATCAATTCTAAAGAATATCAGTTGCCACTTTTTGAGGGTTTAACTCCTGTCAACTATTGTACTAAGCACTTTTTATATAGTGATTCTCATGATAGTCCTCTTAAGCCTGTTTTTAAAATTCTAAAACATCTCTTGTCAGATATCTGGTTATCTTCATCACCAGACCTGCTTCTGAGTTCCTTCTTGTTATGGCCAAACTCCTAGTTTGGTTAAATTTGAGAGATTTTGTATTTAAGTCCTTCACCAAGTCAACTGCATACTAAATTTTTCTTAGAATCAGCCCTTTTCTCCATTTTTGATGGCATAGATAATCTAAAAAAACAATTACTCCAGGTCATGTTTTATAATTGTCTCCTTGAACTCTCCTATATCATTTACTTCTGTCAAGGCAGACACTTTTAGGCATGATCCAAACCTGTTCTATCTCTGATCACATCAAAACTTAATGTGGATATTGCTTCTGGATCAGCAGATAAAAAAGATCTGCTGAAACATGAAGTCTGCATGGAAACTACAAAAAATACTTGTAGATTCTGTATTTAGAAACCTCAACCTGCCTTTTTCCAGTAGCACAGGGCTCCTGCTCCCGCACTGTCATGGGGCTTGTCCGGTCTTTCTCACTGTAGTGTAAGCAGGTAGTTGAGGGGACCATGGTTATGCCTTTGTGGATGCTACCCAACCATGTAAGTAGCAGTGGTGGTGTGTACATCCATGTATCTAATTTCTTATATGTTACTTGGCATGAGCCAAAAAAGTAGAATTCTAAAACATCTCTTATCAAACTTATTCTACAGCTCAACTGAAAGAAATTGTCAAAATTCTGGAGAAACTAAATGGAAATGGAAGATGGAAGTGGTTACTTCACTACAGAGAAAGTAAAAAGCTCAAGGAAGACATAAGGTAGGCTTTGGGTAGGGTGGAGATGCCTTCGCCTTCGGGCTCTGTGCCCTAGACTTGTGTCCCTCCAGGCACTGCTGCCAGGTGAGTTGTCACTTTGGTCACAGAACAGTATTTACATCTACCGTCTAGCTCCTACATTTTGTGTTTTCAGCAGGACATCCAATGAAGGAAGCTTTTATGTCTTAACAGTTTTGCCATGCACTTATCTGAAGTGGGTCTATAAGACATCTATAGAGTCAGGCTCTACTACCGTGAATTATAAAAATCATTTAAGTATAAGGGTTGGCTTTTAATGCATGAGATGTTTTTAGATATTCATATTTTTTAAAGAAAATTTTGAATCCACTCAAAAGACCTGGGGCTCTAGGAGTTCATACTGATCCCAAGGTATGCCTCCCAGTTCTCCTGGGGCAGGAAGAAGAGTGGGAAAGGAGCCTGAGCTGGGAGGCAGACTGGAAAAGGGTTGATCGGACAAGCATTATTAAATGAAGATGTCAGACACTGGTAGGCCCTTCATATCTGTTATCTCATTGAAACTTCATACTGAGAAAATAGATAGTAAATCTGCTTTATGACGTAGAATTGAAGGATCTAGAGAAGAAACTTTCCAAAGGTCCAAAGGTTGGAACCTGGGCTTCAGCACTAGAGTGTTGTGGTCTCAAATGATAGCATTTACATCTTTTATCATACTGCTTTCTCCAACAGAGGAGGAGCAAGCATAACTAAATTTGTATGCCTTAAGGGAAGGAAGAAAGGACAGAATTTCAGGAAAGGCTTCCCCTTGATAGAGAAGCAAGCAAAGCAGAGACCTGGAGGTGTGGGCAGGTGAGATGGAGTGACTAGGGATTAACGGAGTCTTGTTTACCAGCACTTTAACACACTAGAGAAGTGCAGTAAAGCTCTAAGGTGCCATAGCGCACCCTTAAATTCTTCAGTATAAATTACCTCATATCGTATATTACTAATATATTACTATTTTAACAGGATTTGAGGTGAAAAATTAAGAAAACTATGTAGTTTTAATGAAGTTCAGAATTACAGAGTAGACATTTTAAGAGACCCACTGGTAAATATTAAATGCAGGCAGAAAGGACCACTACAAATCAACGGACTTGCCAAGCCACACGATTTGAAGTGGCAGTAAATAAATGTGCAGTTTGTATGGCTTCGAATGAGGCCCAGATTTACAAAGGAGTAATTACATTTTTTTTTAAAGTGAGAAAGTGTCAATTTATTTTATTTTTTTTTCATCTGATTTTTGTTTTTCCAACAATTAATTGTATTTAGTTGGAGGTGTGGTGCTGGGTTTCAAACCTGGGGCCTCACAAATGCCAGGTAACTGCTCTGCCACTGAGTTGCCTGTCCAGCTCATTCAGTAGGAATGTTTTAAGGCTCATCAGCAGGACAGGGACATCCAAGAACACCAGTGTGTCATGAAAAAGAACAGGATCTCTTAAGAGTTTAAGTAACATTCCTGTGTATTTTCCAGAGTGGATTCAATTGCACATAAAAAGAACTTAATATTGAAGTCATATCAGAGTGCAAATATCATTGAATTGCTTCACTATCACCAGTGTGATTCTCGATCACCAACAAAAGCAGAAATTTTGAAATGTTTGATAAATCTGCAAATTCAGCATGTTGATGCCAGATTCGCTGTCTTCCTAACAGGTGAGTTCTAATTTCTATTACTTGATGCCAAAATTGGTTAGCTGTACAATGTCCTTTCAAGTAGTGTTATTACTAAGATAGGGGATAAATTCCCCTGACAGCCAAGAACAAATTTTATATGATGTGCTCTGGCAAATGCATTATTATATGCCAGAAGGGATTAACAGAGCTATGGTTACTTTGTCTAGCGAATAGTCCTTTATTTTCATGAGCTCTTACAAATACTTTGTTTTCCGTAAATCTTAAGTTTGTAGTTTCAGGAGTTGTCGCTTATCAGCATTCTTTCCTCCACTCCCATGGATGAACTTACCTTTTTCTCATCATTGAACCAGACATTTTTTCTTTTCTTCCCTACCTCATGTTATTAAGAACTTCTACATAAGATTTCTGTTTTTTTAAAAGTTATCTTGTGTTTTAAGAAGTGCATTCATGATGTTTTTCACCCATTTTAATTTCTTCACAGATAAACCTACTGTCTCAAGAGAAGTCTTTGAAAATAGTGGAATCCTTGTTACAGATGTAAATAACTTTATTGAAAATATACAAAAAATAGCAGCTCCATTTAGGAGTAGCTATTGGTAAGAACACTTTCTATGTAACTCTCCCCATTTGAGTTGGAGTTGGCAGCAGATACTGACACGTCTGTTGAGAGAAACAGTTACTCAAAAACTGCTCTTCACAGGATCCATCATGCCATAAATTTAAAGTATTTAGGAATGGAATTGCTTTAGTTTTCCTAATTATCACTAATGATATAATGATATAACCAACATACTTTGAATTAGTCAAATGATGTCCATTGTCATGAAGACAGTTGCATATGAATTTGCCGCATTAGATAGATATAAGAACTCATTAATGAAAAACTTAGTCACTTTGTTCTGTCATCAATTTTGTATTCATACAGGTGATTCACCTGTACCTGCCCGGAAATGGAGGATGCCAACAACAATTTAATATTTTCCACTTTAAAAAAAGACACGTTTCTTGTATTTGGGAAAAAAAAAAAATCAATTTTCTCCAACCTAGAATGTTTTCCTTCTTTCATTTTTCTATATTTTGCTTAAATGTCTGATTTCATAGTGGCACAGTAATTGCCATTAGCTTTGGGTTGCAGTGTTGAATGTTTTAAATTATTTTCATTTTAAAGTTAACACCTTCAAAGATACTGAGCTTAAAAATTTACAACACGTTTGCATAGTTGGAGCAAAGATGAGACTATTTTAACAAATAGCTTTGTTTTTGCATGTTAATGTCAGACACATGAAATGTATGTTGTGGTGTTTTAAAGGTTTTACCATCCTTGTAAAAACTAATTTGAAATGGTTTTATTCGCTGTTACACAAGCAACACTACATACACAAAGTTAACACATTTTATCCTAAATGGTACAGATTTATAAACTTGTTTTTCACTTACTCAGTTTTTGTAAATACTGCACTACAAAAATCAACCCTCTGAGGAAGAATAATCATTTATTTATGATATTAGAAATAATTTCTATAGTAATCTTTAAAACAAAGCCAAGCAAAAAACATTTGTAAGATACATAGTATCTATTTGGAGCAAAAGTTTTTATAACTAATTTGTTTCATTTTTTTAATAAAGACAACTAAAAATCATTCAGCTGTTTCTGCAGTGCTTTTATAGCAAAAATTAAAACTTGCATTGAAGATCTTGGCAATGTTCACAGTATTTAAGCAGGAATAACCAGCTTCCAGTGTAATCCTACTGCACAGATCCTTTTGATTTGGCCTCTTCAACCTAGTTACCACACACCTGCCTGTGCATCTAGTGGTCTTTCCTTCCCACCAAAGTCAAGTACTGGAGCAGCAAACCAGACAGGAAATTTCAGTTGGCCTTTATGTAGGGCTGTGCAAGTCATCCAACTGCTTTGTATCATTCCTACCTTAGCATCAATTGTTCTCTTAGTGATTAAACTATGTATCTAGTGAAAGGGCCGTAACTATATTTAACATAGTACACTACACTCTGATATGATAATCTGTCATACACTGTCTACCTGGCACACTAACTTACAGGTTACACGTCAGACATTTCTCTCCTTGCTGCCAAAACGTTGCACCACCCACAGGGTCATTCTTGTGTTTCCAAGCAACCTTTCCTGTAACTTGTAATACTTAACCAAAAATGTCATCATCTGTGTTCCACTGGCCCAGTACATTAGAAAAATGAGAATGTTCTGGTATCTTTTTTCATTTATAACTAACCCAGCTGGTGCCTTTCCTGCATGAAAGTTCACAATTAGAACATTGAAGGGAAAGGCTTTCTGGAACTTTAGAGGGGGACATCTGATAATGTCTGGAAGCGTTATGGATGGTGGTTGTAGGGAGCTGCTGTTGGTTTCTATGGTACACTGGGGCAGCTACAATACAAAGTGATCTGGCTCAGGGTCAATCAATGTTAAGTTGAGAGAGTGAACTAAGTAATTGCACAGACATCTGAACATCCTAAGTTACTTTACCAGATCATCCATTTCTCTTTCACTTAGCCATGAGACAGTATTCATCTGTGGTAAACAAACACCATAGTCCGTCCACCTGGCAGATTTCAAGTAACTATAATTGCTGCTATAATACCTTGTATTTAGAAAATACTTGTTGTAAACCATTACTACAATTAACAAGAAGGAATCTGATCATTCTGTTAGGAATAAAATATGGGGTATACTCACGATGAAGCCAGAGGACAGGCTGCTCTGATGCATCCAGATCAGAAGCTGCACCATGTTCCCAGCTCCTGTTGACACCCTTCTGGGTCCTGTTTCACTCTTTGCTCTCCTGAAGGCAATGCAGTAGCTGTGCTGCGGCCTCACAATCAGGACACAAACAGATGGATACAGAGAGAGGGCAGTGGGTTCCAGAGTTTGGCTTTATTTTGCAGTACAGAAATCATTTGGAGCCATTTTAGGATAGACATCATTGAAGTAGAGGCTCTGTCAAATCAATACTGCTTTGCAGCTTGGTCCACTGAAGAAGCCACACCTGGGATACAAAAGACGCTTCCACATTCTACCTGCTTTTTAATGATAGGTTCCTTTCCCTTCTCAATTTTATTAGGTTAAAACACCACATACTGACTTCCTCCAAACAAATCCCTAAGCCTGAAGTTTATGCCCACATAAACCAAACTTTTGGCTATGCTATGTGGGCCCTGCCATAATACTTAACATAAAATGTAGATATAGGGAAAACTTAGGGTTATCCTATAGTGTTTTCAATTTGGAATCTCCTTAATGTCAAGATGGCACACAAATTGTATGGATCCAGCTCTTGAGCAGCAGAAAGACACAACTGCAAAGGCTACACTGATTAAAAGATACAAATACTGTATCAAGTTCTCCGTATTGATATCACAATATTTAAAACTTCTCCTTTACTAGAAAAAAGCCAGTTCAGTTAAATTGAACAGAATGTGGTAACTGGCCAATTCTGAATAGCCACTCCATGAAAACAAGTTAATACATGATATTAGAAAGATGAAGGGGAAGAATATTTACTGGTACAGCACTCTTCAATCTCTCCATTTTGATTACAAAAGCAGGCCTTACAATATTGATTTCATACAATATGCATTATTTGTCAAATTTCAAATTTGTCCTAATTAGATATTCAGATGTACTGCTGTTAGTCTTCCCCATAGATGTCATTTTTCTTGCGCTTCATTTCCTCAAAGTCAAACTCAGATCCTGTCATCCTTTTATAGATGTCTTTAATGTCATCACAGGTTGTCTCAAAGTGAGTTGTGGCATCATATGTGCGGGAAATAAAGATCTGGAAATAAAAATTACAAATGCTTAAAACTATTTAGGGGATCTTTCCCAGTAAATCCTAATAGTAACCTTTTCAGATCTCCACACTCACCTGGCTTTCTTTTCCCAAATCTTTTGGTACAAGGAGGTCACTGATGCTAACAAATCTGGAGGAGAAAAACAAATTGGCAGTTTAATTGGCCCCATGCCCAGTCACTGCTTTGCCTCAATTTTTAAGACCAAAGGGTAAGACCGTAGGGAAAAGACACTTCAAAATTGTACACACAGCAGCCTATGGCTGCCTGTGGTGTTCTCGTGCTCACCACTGGAAAGCCAAAATCAAACCTCAGTTTGGACTTCAGGCAACACAACACTCACTTCTGTTCAATTGGTTCCAAGAGCTCCAAAGCTGGTCTGATTTCTTTTTCAGGTTCCTTAGTTTCCACAGTTGTACTAACGATGGCAATGTACTTGCCTTGTGCTGCCACATTGTGTGCAGAGGAGATCATGCAAACGTAGATATCTAGAAACAAACAATAGCAGCTCATGGCCAAGTTGTTGCTTTTCTAAGCTTAAGTTCTATGTAAAAGCAGACTTTGTCATGGCAAAGTATGCAGAAGTTTAATAACTGGAATTTCTTTTAACCTATTAGAGATCAAGGATTGATGTGGCTGTGAACTACTGAACTTGGAAATAAAATCCCTTTTCAGCCCTGTCATTGCAACCATATTAACTATCCTGGGATTTTTTTTTTCCCACTCTGCACCCTGCACATTTGGAAAGGTTTAGCATAGCTAAGAATTTATTAAATATTGGTTTTCTCATTAAGTAAAAATTGCAGGTCAGCATAAAGTATTTTTAAGTTGACAATAATTTCTGATATCTCACTTGAACAGTATACCACTATTCTAAGTAACTATATTCTCAAGTACAAAATTATTGGGCTCCCTTATTCATATATTTTCAGACCTAGGGACTTGTTTCGGAACAATAAAAGATAAAATCCAAGTTTCTTTGTTCTAGTGATAATGTTCCTTTTTATTTTTTGTTTGTTTTAAAGAGAGGGACAGTGATAGAGAATCAATTTTATTTTTTCATGTGGCACTGCTCGAACACTTTGTTGTGGTGTTAGGGTTTGAATTCGTGTCCTCGCACATGCCAGGCAAGTGCTATAACTGCTGAGCCACTGCTCTAGCCCTGCAATGTGATTTCTTAAATGAAAAAAATCATGACATAGATTTAACTTTTAAAAAATGATGATCCATATAAATTGAATTTCAGATAATTAAGATATAGGGCTTCTGGTCAGGAGAAAGGTGGGAACACCCTTATACTTTAAAACTGGCTAAGGCAAACAAATTAAGAACTGCAATTTCAGAGCCAAGTCCTGATTTGAATCACATAAATGAACACTTTTCTAGCACATTCACAAATGATGAGACAAAGGCAGCAGCTGTGTCATCAACTGAAAAATGTGGACTCAGTTGAACTTATCAGCATAAAGCTCCAGAGGCACTCACTGTTAGAGCCAGGAGACAGAATTCACCTATGCCATCCATTCACTCTACAGGAAGAAAAAGATCAGAAACTGATGGATACAAATCCAAGGTGGGGCTTCTAGTTTATTGCAACACAATGCTACAGGATCACTAGAAGCTTAAAAGGATCACGTTTCCTATGCATGAACTAAAGTCTTCAGTACAACTTGTGAAATCAGGAATTTGGGATGAAACACCAAGCAATCCAACATCTGCAGGTCTTCAAAACTCACCTGAGTTTCGACTGACTTGGTTCTGTGGAATAATGATCTGACAGGAGTTGGCATCATTGGTGTTCTTGATGGGGTGGCTGAGGATGCATATAACTCTAATCACCTGGCCCACTTTTTCAACCCGATCTTTTACATAGCTGGGATCACAGATGAGCTGCTTACAGCGAGCAATCTATAACAAAACATTTTTTTTTAATTGGTGCATTATAGTTGTACATAATGATGGGATTTGTTGTCACATATTCATAGATGCACACAATAAAGCAATATAATTGGTCCAACACCCCCACAGTACTCCCCCCACCTTCCTCCCGTTTCCTGTCCCTTTCCCTCTCTTTCTGGTGTATATCTTTATTCTAATATACCCAAGTATAGTGACATAACACTTATTATACATATGAAGAACATTTTTTTCATATATGTAACAGTGGTATATACAATCACATAAACACTTGGAAGTGTACCTTGTTTTGACTCAGTTCTAGCACTTCCACCTCATTCTTTTTAGGTATTTTTGACAATAGGATAAAACATTTTTATAAAAGCATACAGTATAGCTTATTCTAATTCAGTCCCCAGTATTCCCCCACACCCCTCCTTTCTCTTCCCTCTACTGGTCTGTTATTTACTAAATAACTTATTTATTTTTATTTTTTAGTGATTCAATAAAAAGTCTGATTCCTTCCATCAACTTTTCTGATTTCATTCTTCCTCCCCTTTGACTGTTCCTCTTTCCCTTATTTCGGGTTAGCTTCTGGATATCAAGAGAGAACATTCAACCTTTGTTTGGGTTTTTTTTTTTTTTAGAGGGACAGAGAGAGAAAAAAAAAAAACTTTTTAATTTTTCATGTGCCTTCTGTTGCTCCGAGACTTCGCTGGGTACGTGGTGCTGGGGTTTGAACTCACGCACTTGCGCGTGCCAGGCAAATGCCACAACCGCTGAGCCGTGGCTCCAGACCCCAACCTTTGGTTTTTTGAGACTGGCTTTTTTCACTTAGCATGATATCTTCCAGTTCATCCATTTGTCAGCAAATGGCATGTCTTCTTCCTTGCGGTTGAGTAATGCTCCACTGTGTGCAAATGCCACAATTTCTCTATCCATTCATTAGTCCAAGGGCACTTTGGTTGATTCCACCATTTAGCTATTGTGAACTGAACTGCTATGAACGTTAAAGTGGCTATGTCAGTACAGAATGCTGACTTTAGGTTCTTTGGATAAACGTCAGAGTGGGATGGCTGGGTCAAGTGGTGGATCCGTTCCTAGTTTTTGAGGAATCTCCACACTGCTATCCAGAGTAGTTGTGCCAGTTTGCAGTCCCACCAGCACTGTACAAGTGCACCCTTCCCCACATCCTTGCCAACATCTGTTGTTTGTATTCTTGATTATTGCCATTCTAACTAGAGTGAAAATCTCAGTTTAATTTTAATTTGCATTTCCCTAATTGCCAGAGATGCTGAGCATTTTATTCATATATTTTCTATAACAAAATATTTTAAAAGACATTATAAAGAAGATAATACATGGATGACCAAAAACTATGAAAACTCCAGGAAGAAAATACAGGCCAATAGCATCATGATATTGAATTTAGTGGTGTTTTTTTACATACCAAAGATACAGGCAACAAAATAAATACACAAATTAGACTTCATGAAAAAAATTCTGTACCTCAAAAAAAGTATCAACAATGTAAAAGGGCAACCCACAGAATAGGAGAAAATACATGTCAGTAATATACTGCATGAAAGATCAATATGCAGAATGTATGAAGAACTCCTAAAACTGAACAATAAAAAGCCTGACCTGATTCAAAAATGAGCAAAGGATTTGAACATTTTTCCAAAGATACACAGATGTCCTGTTAACAAACTCATGAAAAGATGCTCAACATCACTAATCATCAGCAAAATGCAAATTAAAATTACAATGACATATCACCTCCTACCCATCTGAATGGCTGCTATCAAAACAAAATAATGTGTTGTCGTAGATATGAAGAAACTGCACCACTGATGGGAAGGTAAAATGGTAGTCACCATCCCAAACAGTATGCCTGTTTCTCAGAAAAGTTAAAGCAGAATGATTATATGATCCAGCAATTTAAATTCTGGGTACACACCCAAAAGAAGTAAAAAAAAAAGGTCTTGATGAGAAATTCATTCATACATCAATATTCAGAGTAACGTCACAACAGCTAAAATGTGGAAGTAACCAATGACCACTGATAAGCAAAACGTGGTTTGCACATACAATAGAATATTATTCATCCTTAAAAAAGAAGGAAATTTTGACATGCTACACTTTGAGTGAACCTTAAAGATGTTAATTCTAAGAGAAGTGATTCACCAAAAAAACAAATACTGTATTATTCCACTTACGTGAGATACTTAAGAGTAGTCAAAAATCACACAGAAGGGATGGTGGTTACCAGGGGCTGGGGTGAAGAGAATGGAGACTGAAACTGTTTAATGGGTAGAGTTTCCGTTTTACAAGATGAAAACGGTACTAAAGATGCATGGTGTGATGGCTGTAAAATATGAATATATTTAAAGCCACAGAACTGTACACTTAAAATGGTTAGGATGACAAATTTCATGTTTTGTATACTTTATCACAATTTTTTAATTTGGGGGGAAAAACTTTACAATATTATGTTTACAGTGTTTTAAGATAATATTCTGGGCGGGGTTGTTAGCTCAGTGGAATAGAGCTTGCCTAGCATGTGCAAGGCCTTGAGTTTGTGCTCCAGCACCACAAAAGCAAAACAATATATTAATACTGTTTTCCCTTGAACAGAATTCTTATCTTCAAAAACTAATATAAATGTTAACTGTAGATACTAAATAGTAAAACTGGCTTTTCCAATAATCCCTATAAATTCTCCTTGGACAGTGCATGGTATTCAGAAGTATAAGTTTTAGAATTAGATCAGAATCCAAATTCTGGCACTATCCACCAAGGGACTGTTATTAGGACTAAACTAAATAGTACATATAAGGATTGTCATGTGTATGTCTTGGCAAAAAAAGTAAATGATCAATATATAATACTAGCAATACAAACAAACCAAAATCATCATCTGAGAACTATGCTTTATAAGAAAAACTTTAACTTCAAGATAAATGTATTATATCCCCCTACTAATTCATGGCAAAACCTTGAGGTTTCCTAAGAAACGCAGCTTTGTACTGTCCAACAGAGTGAAATGAAAGAAAACCCACAAGAAAAATAAAGAACTTAAAGCAATTGGATCAAAACATTTATCCCTATCTCCCAAACAACTGTTGTTTTGAAAACACAGGCATGACATCCCCAAAATAATAAAGGTTCAAAGTGACCAACTAGTTAAATGAAATTATTTGGCTTATGGCCAGGCACTACCATCACGAATAGCAAAATAATTTTTAAACTTAATTTTTTGGTTTATTTTATGAACTGGTCTATCTGTAAGGATAGTTCATGATTCCTTTCTCCTTAAAGGTCTTCCAAGAAATTTACCTTATATGGCCAGTGAACATATTAATAAATCCAATTTAGATATTAGCTGAGATCTTAGTGATGATATTTGTCCTATTTTAAAACATTTGGCCATTACTAGTTTTATGAATAAATAAAGAATGGTAGAACCAACTGGAAGGTTGAAACACTAGTAAATCAAATGTCCTCTTTGTTTCCTACATAGTAGTCCATCTTCTTTCAAGAACTGAAAGTCTGCAGACTACCAAGATAATTTTGTAGTCCATTTTTGGCTTTTAATAAACAGAACATTCAGAATTTTTAATTCTCTGCCCAAAGCAGGCAAAGAAAAAAAAAAAAAAGCAGATGATGTTTCTTAACAAGATGGATCAGAAGATGACTGAAAATTGACAGCATCTTAGATGCTAATGGTGGTGGGTCTTCAAATGACCATGTCCTAGATAAATGTTTTCAAACCCAAAAACTGAGGAGTGAATAATATAATTCTACAGTCGAAAGAAAGGATGGGATCCTCAGAGTCAAATCATTTGACAGGGAAGACCTCATCACATGGCGTTCTAGGTCAAGAACACAGACCCACCCTGTTTGGCCAAAAGGACAAGTCAGTATTTTATTTTTTAGGAGTGTCTTTCATCTTTCAGAACTTACTTGTTCTAAAGGGTCTATGTTTAAACTTTCTATGTTCATAATTTCTAATAAAGTCTTTCACTATCTTATATTTTTATAAACTATAAAATGATAATAAAGAGGTCTAAGTGGGAAGTCCTTTGATTGTGACTGGTGCTACTTTTGTGGATATATCTGACAATTACGTTGGCATCAATAAAATATTGTAATGAACATGTCAAACAACCTGATTCTTTCAAGGTTTTGTAGTACTTTGTCTAAAGTAGGTAAACTAAGTGCAATGGTAATCAAGATAAAAGGAGGTTATGAAGAAATTGCCAGAGATATATAAAAACTTTATAAAGACTCAATATCTTGAAGATAAAATGTACAAAGCTGACATTTCCCAACACAAGAATTATATATACCTAGGTGTGTTACAACTGAGGACTGTGGGTATTGAACTTGACCTAGTTCCAGTTCCACCCCAGAAATTCAATTAACTGTCTTTAGGAGATGTTTCTTTTATATGTGACCAAGATGTAAGCCCTTCCTCTTAGGATCATTGTAACATATACACAGTATCACAGTATTTATTCGGCTCTCTTTCCGTTTGCCCTGGGCCAGTCCTGTATTTTCCCTCCATTATTCATTATTTTCTCATTCTGTCAACTAAAATCTCTTCTCAAATCTTCATTTCTGAAGCAATCTAAACAAGTAAAAAATATACCACCTCAGGGCTGGAGTGGTGGCTTAGCAGTTACAGTGCTTGCCTGGCAAGCACAAGGACAGGAGTTCAAACCCCAGTACCACATACACAATGAAGTATCAGAGCAACGAAAGCCACATGAAAAACTAAATAAAAATAATCCATTCTCTCTCTCTAAAAAAAAAAAAATATATACATATGTATGTATATATACATATACGTATGTATATATACACATATACGTATATACGTGTATATACATATATATATGTATATAGAGAGATACATACATAGATACATACATACCACCTCCAGGAGGTCTTTATATTCCCACACAGCAATGTTAAGAAGATAAAACCTAGTCAGGTGCAGTAGTAGTCCACACCTCTAATCCCAGCAGCTCAGGAGGCTGAGGTAGGAGGATTGCAAGTTCAAAGTCCACCTGAGCAACTCAGAGAGACCTTAAGCAACTTAACGAGATGCATCTCAAAAAATAAAAATGGGGCTGGAGCAGTGGCTCTGGTTATGGTGCTTGCCTGGCAAGTATGAGGACATGAGTTGGGAGCCCAGCACCACGTACATGATGAAGTGGAGGAACAAAAGTCAAATGAAAAACTAAATAAAACTGATTCTCTCCCCCGCCCTCTCTCTTAAAAAAAAAAAAAATGGGCTGGAGATATGGGTCAGTGGTTAAGGACACCAAGGTTCAATCCCTGGCACAAAAAGAATAAAGATTAAAAAGCTTATATTTTAAGAATTTGAGACATAAATAATATATCAGGAGTGCCTTCTCTATTTCAAGAGCTGTTAAAGATAGTAGTAAATCAGTCAAATGGCAGGAAAATTAAGTAATATAGGATAAAGGGAAAGAATGGGTAGTATTTTCTTTTTAATATGTGGTTGGCAGACCAGGAATATCATCATGACCTGAGAGAGCTTTCAAGAATAAACGCAGAGCCTCCTCAAACCTCGTGACTCGGAAGATGCACTATAACCAGCTTAACAGTGATTACCTGTATTTAGATTTATAAAACAGCTCAGAACTCCACCTGTGGGGAATGCCAACTCCACAATCTATGGACAGGCGTCTACCCACCCATTTAAATATGGGATACTTACCTCCCTAAGTGTGCAGTATTACCATCCATAATGCTGGACATCTTGGTCTTAAGCAACAACTGACACACTAGAAAGGATGTTTGCTTTTTAAATAAGCGAAAGCAACTTTATTATTCCTTAGGCATAATAAATACCAACTTTCATAAATATCATGTGATTTAAATCTAGCTTCAATGTCTATAGCAAAATAAGTACTTAGTAGCTAATACATTTTCTTCACAACAACACTGTTTTCAAAGTTGTACAAGTCACTTACCTCTCCTTCAGACTTTACACCAATCACTTTTCCATTTTGCACAATGATTTCTTCAATTGGTTTATTCAACATGTAGGTACCTCCATAAATAGCACTCAACCTAGGAAGTTTTAAAATCTTAATTATATATTTCAAATGCTAAAGTCTCCATCTTTAGATCTACATGAATTATAGACAATATATTTGCTCAATTTACTTCTTGAAGGATATTAAATCATTTAAGCATGAATTATAGAATAGAAAGAAGTGCAAATTTATATCTTATATTCACAGTTGAATACTAAGTTAAAAATAAAAAAGTACTGACCAGCAACAGGAAAACCTATATTCACTGGTCTTAGCCTCCGGTAGATGCTAAAATGTGGGGGTTTAAATTTAAACTGACAGAGGGCACTGGAGAGTGCCTAAAGCAGGTAGAAGAGGATGAACACACTTAAAAGAATTCAACTGGTTGAGATGTTTGGTTTACACTGCCTTCCCATGATGGAACTACCTCCCTCGTCCTTGCAACTTGGGGTCTCTGTAATAGAAACAGGAGGCCCTGCTGCCTTACTGATTTGAGGTGCTATAAGATAGAATTTGGAGTGCCATAGGAGATTAATATTGTGGGGAGAAAACCCTACAAAAGGAAGTGCCACAAAGGAAGGAGCAAACAAATCTGTGATAAAATTGCTTCAAATCTCCACTCAAACAGTATTTTCCTTCTGTTCCTCTCTACCCACAAAAGACTGGGATCAAACGGCATCATGCATGCTAGGCAAGTGCTCTGCCACTGAGCTTCACCTTTAGCCTTTCTTTACCCTATAATTTATATACATAATAAATAAATAACATTGTACCATGGGGCTTATAAAGTAAGGGTGATGTAAAATACAGACAATAGCACAAAGGAGAATGGTAAATAAAATATTGTTGCAAAGTTCTTATATTTTATGTAATATGGTACAATATTAACTAAACTCATAAATAAAAGATACTGTAACTTGTAGCGTAAGCACTAAAGTTGAAACTAAAAAGGTGACGATAAAAACCTATTAGAGGAATTAAGATGAAATACTAGAAAATATATATGACTAATCCAAAAACAGGAGCAAGAAACAGTAGGGAGAGGGTAGCAAAAACAAAAGACCTAATTCCAACTAAGTGTTGGAGAAACAAAGACCAGAAGAAAAAGAAATAAAATTGATTTTCTTTCAAAAAAAAAAAAAGCTAATGTCACATGGATTAAAAAAAAAAGCAAGATTCAACTGTATTCTTGCTGCTTTCAAGAATTTTAAGGGACTGGAGCGGTGGCTCAGTGGTTAGGGTGCTTGCCTGGCATGCACAAGTACACCAGCACTCGAGTTCAAACCCCAGCACCACGTGTACAACGAGGTCTCAGAGCAGTGAAAGCCATGTGAAAAACTAAATAAAAATTGATTCTGTCTCTCTCTCACTGTCCCCTCTTTCTTTTTAAAAAAAAAAAAAAAGAACTAATTTTAAATACAGAGAATAAGGGCTGGAGCGGTGGCTCGGCAGTTACAGTGCTTGCCTGGAATGCGCAAGTACACGAGTTCAAACCCCAGCACCATCACAAATGCAACAAAGTCAAGACTTTGTTGAAAGCCACATGAAAAATTAAATAAAATTGATTATTTCTCTCTCTCTTTTAAATTTTTCTCTCTCTCTTTAAAATATATAAATAAAATAAATCTGTAGGGGTTGGAGTGGTATCTCAGCAGTACTGTGCTTGCCTAGTATGCATGAGGACCCAGGTTTGAACCCCAGCACCAATTAAGTGTCAGATCAAAAAAAAAAAAAACTAAATAAAATTCTTTCTCTCACTCTCTTTTAAAGGAAAATAAATAAATCTGCAATTCGCTATGTTAACATACAAAAGAATAGCTGCATGATAACTCAATGTCAATACTCCAGTCACAATAACAATTTTCAGCAAACTATGAACAGAAAGGAATTTAATCTGATAAAACCATCTATCAAAAAATACAGAAAATATATTCAACAGTATAATATTTACTACATTCTCTGTAAGTCAGGGAACAGTTTAGAATGTCCATTCCTACCACCTTAACATTGTTCTTGTCCCAGCCAGTGCAACAAAGGTAAGGGGGAGGGGAGGGCCACATGAAGGTTGTAAGAGAAGAATCTAATCTCTATATTCACAAATAGCAGGACTGTATACATGAAAACTGTAAGAAATCCATAAAACTAATAGAATAAGTAAATTAGTTTAATAAGGACATCACAAGACACAAATATACAAAAATAAACTGTATTTCTACATATTAACAGCAAAGCCACCACTCCAATCCCTTTAATTTTTTTTAAAGAGAGAAGGACAGTGTGAGAGAGAGAGAGAGACAGAATCAATTTTTATTGAGTTTTTCACGTGGCTTTCATTGCTTTGTCACTTAGTTGTGTATGTGGTGCTGGGGTTTGAACCCATGTGCTTGCGCAAGCTGAGCAAGTGCCGTAACCACCGAGCCACCACTCTAGCCCCTTTAAGTTTTTCAGGTAGCTTTCGTTGTGTTGCTCCAACGATTCATTGTGTATATATTGCTGGGGTTCCAACCAGCATACGTGCACATGCCAGGCAAGTGCTGTAACTGGTGAGCCACAGCTCCAGCCCCAGAAAACTCATTATTATGATGATGAAAATTTTCCTCAGACTGATCTACAGATCTAAATTAATTCCAATCAAAATCCCAGCAAGAGATAACCTGATACTAAAATGTATATGGAAATGCAAAGTACCCAAGTAGCCAAAACAAATTTTGAAAAAGAACATAGTTGGAAGACTTACATCACCTGACTTCAAAACTTACTACAAAGTATAACAATCAAGACAGTGTGGTAACGGTACAAGAAAAATATTCAAAATCACTGGAACAACACTGGGTCCAAAAGTAGACCCATTTCCCCACCAAGATACCAAGAGCACCTGAAACAGAAAGTTTTCAACAAATGCAACTAAAACAACTAAATATAGGTACAGCAAAAAATGAACCTCAAGCCCTACTTATTTCCACACACCAACATTATTTCAAGATTAATCATAGATTTAGATGCAAAAATAAAACTTCTGGAAAAAGACTTAAGAGTATCTTTGTGCCCTCCAGGTAAGCAAAGATTTCTTAGGATGCAAAAGGCTTCAAACATAAAAAGATAATTTTGATATACTGCACTTTATAAAAATGTAAAATTTACAAAAGGCAAGCCAAAGACTGGGAGAAAGTATATGTAATATATATCTGACAAAATATTTGGTACTAGTAATACATCAAGATCTACAATCAAAAATAAAAGACAACCCAAATCTTTAAAAATGTGCAAAAGAAGGCTGGAGCAGTGGTGACTCAGTGGTCACAGCGCTTGCTGGGCATGCGCGAGCACACACATTCAAAACCCAGCACCACATACACAAGGAAGTGTCAGAGCAATGAAAGCCTCTCTCTCATTGTACCTCAATCTTAAAAAAAAAAGTGCAACAAGACTTAACAGTCACAGCACAAAACTGTACAAATGGCCAATAAGGTCATGAAAAAGTGGACAACATTATTCCTCAAGAAATGCAAACCAGGGTGCTGGAGTGGTTACGGCACTTGCCCGGCATGCACAAGTACACGGGTTCAAACCCCAGCACCCACGTACACAACTAAGTGTGAGAGCAACGAGAGCCATGTGAAAAACTCATTAAAAATTGATTCTCTGTCTCTCTCACTGTCCTTCTGTCTTTAAAAAAACAAAAAAAAGAAAGAAAGAAATGCAAATTAAAACCATATAGGGGCTGGAGTGGTAGCTCAGGGGTTACTGAGCTTGCCTGGCATGTGCAAGGGATCCAGGTTCAAACCTCAGCACCACATATACAACTAAGTGTCAGAAAAGCAAAACCCAGAAGAAAAAATAAATAAAATTGATTCTCTTTAAAAAAAAAAAAAGCATCATATTAATGAGCCCTTATGATCTAACCTAAATCAAGAACTAAACCATTACCAATACCTGTTACTTCCCTTGTCTCATTCCCTGTTTGCCCAGTAGAGGTAGCCATTATCTCTAAAAAAACAAAAAGATATGGCATTTCACACTTATCGTGTGATTGAAATTACAAACATGGACAGGGACTGGCGTGTAGTTCAGTAGTAGATTGCTTGCCTTGCATACCTGAGGCTCTAGGTTCAAACCCCTTGGCAGCCAAAACAAAACATAGTTTAATTAAAAAACAAAGATCGACAACACTGAATATTGACAAGGCTGACCAATATTTTTTATATTGGTTAGTGTATACAAGTTGTACAACTATTCTGGAGAACTGGAAGCTTCTTATGAAGCTAAAAAATATACTTGCCACATCAATCAGCAACTCTATTTGTACACAAAAATTTCATAGTAGCTTTATTCAGAATTGGCCCAAAACTAAAAATCTAGATATCCATCAACACATTTTTATAGTCATATAGAAAAGAATGAATTGAAAGTACAAGTATCAACATGAATGTCAAAAATTTTGTTAAGCAAAAAGCAAAGACAGAGACAAATGAGTGCATGTTGAATTATTCCCTTGATAAAAACTTCAACAACAGGCAAAATAATCTAGTGGTAGACATCACAAATGTAATGCAGGAGACAGAGGATGTATTATTCACAGTACAAAGCAAATTTTCTAGGGTAAGGAAAATACTTAATATATTGATTGGGATTGTGATTACACAGAATCTAACTGAATTTATTTTTTTAACTTAAGATGTTTCATTGATTATAAATTTTACTTTAATAAGAATAAAAGTGCTTGGGATAAGGCTCGCTGGAGGACACTTGCAAACATGTTTGCTGGACTCAGCACCACAAGAAAAAAAACGGAAAGATATGGAGATACACCTTGTTTCATTGGTAAAACCAAAGTTCATGGGCCTTCTTGAGATAAAGTTCAGGATCTGTGAGGTGTCAGCTACCAAGTAAAAAATAGGCTCTTACCTTGCAAACCCTTGTGGTAGTTCTCCAAGGCCATAGAGTGGATATAGGTATGGGCTTTTGCCATATCTTGCCAAAGACTCACTGTAAAGTTTAATTCTATTAATGGTTTCACAACATGGTTGATCTAAGTAGCTGGAAAGGAAATGAATATTGGAAAAGGGTTTTAGTTTTCTTTCCTGTTGTTCAATTTAAAAAAATCTTTTACTGAAGAGATTTCAATCCACTCCCTTCTTTCTTCATTTAAAAAGTTCCAAAACTAATTTGCAACTAGAACTTCCTTCACAGTGTACACAGCTATACGTCTGTTCTGTTAGAATTTCCATCTTGGAGAACTGGGAAATTCAATCGGCATTCCAAGAAAAATAAAAATTTTAAAAACCAAAAAACTTACTCATCAGTTCTGTAAAGTGCAAGAGCATGACCAGTAAAATCTATAACATCTTGGCCCAAATCAAATTTCTTATACACATCTCGCATTGTGGTCTTCTTAGGATCGATACCCTCAAATGTTCTAGGATCTTTTTCATCAAAGTTGGCAACATACACTAGGAATTTTCTGAAGCGACGTTTTTCAAACAGTCCCATTAAGCCTAAAAAGGAATTTTTCAAAAAGCACATACTCACAATAGAACACTGACTGATAGAGTATGAGAGGAAAATTTAAAGACGATTGTCATAAACAGGCCCCTTTAAGGCAAAATGTAAAAAGATATGAGAAATTTGGATATCACTTCCAGTTTCAAAACACTTTAAAATAAAACCCACACAATTAAAATAGAAATTAGTAAGAAAGTATTAAGTTTACCCCCAATTACAAGTAATTAAAGCCAGTACTTAATTAAAAACAAGTAGAATTATGTCTCTTATTAGCTACAAAGAAAATAAGTTTCTGAAAAACATTATCTTTGAAGGTATCAATATCAGTGTTCTTCTCTGATAACTGACCAACACTCAACCAACTGCCTAAAATTTTCAATATTCTTTTTCTTTTTCTGAATGCTAAGATATATTCTGGCATCTAAAAGAAAAAGAAATATGGATGCTGACTCTGCCGTTGGTCACTTAAATGAAGTGCTAATCAGTTCACTACTTTTTACATTAAAACAACAGAAGAACAGAGAGCTATAAATTAGCACCTTTACAGATCCTCAGCTCTTCCTCCTAGTAGTATGCAATTAAGAGAAAGACAATGAAAAGTTAACTTTTCTAGTCTGATCTCCCTTCTACCCCTTTCCTAACCTGTACAGAATATTAAAGTTTGCTAATGTATTTTCTACTGTCTAGAACAGTGACTAGCACATGACAGACATTCAATAAATACTTATTGACTGGATGAATGGATTTCTGTGGTTTCTTTACACTATAAAATCTAATTATCATGAAAAGATAAATGAAACTACTTACTAGATGCCAGGGCTTCTGCTTCAGTGGAAGGAACCTTGTAGATTTTTCCTCCCTTATAAACAAAGCTCCCTTCAGTCACTTTGAAATCCAGATAGCGAGTGACCTCTGTATAAAGCAGCATCTTAACCAGCTGACCTAGAAAAGTCATAGAATTCAAACTATAAAGTAAATTTTGATACCACTAAAAAAATTAGCAGAAATAAATGCACATTTACTAATACTAACGGCTTCCAAATTTCTTCCTAGCATTGTCCAACAGCTCCTACAGAACAAATCTGCAAAGCTATATTTTAAATGGTAAACCAGGATGCACACATACTGCATATTTAGAAATTTCTTTTCTAATGCTATAACTTCAACGTTAATTCTCCTGAGCTTGCTTTTGCAAAGGCTATGAAATAGAGGCATGAAGTTTAGAATTATAGTATTACTGCCAATGTGATCTAGGCTGCTTTTACAGTTTGTAATATTTCAGAAACAACCTCCTAACTATTTCAGTTTCCAGATCAATTTATATTTATTAAAGTGAACGTCAACACCAGACATAGTAAAAGCCAGGCATGCCTATAAGCCTAAAAATTTTCACATAATACAACATCAAACTTCTCAAATTATTTTAAAGCAATTTGAGGATACACGTACTAGAGTGGTCAAACATTAATTTTTTTTCTTTTTTGAGAACAAGAAATAAAGTAATGAGGGATTTCTGCAACTATATATATATGTATACATATATATATCCATGCATGCACGCACGCACACACACACACACACACATACATTTTTAATTGTAAGGGATGGTGAAAGAGAATTAATTTTATTTAGTTTTTCATGTGGCTTTCGTTGCTCCAACACTTGGCTATGTACATGGTGCTAGGGTTCGAACCTGTGTACTCACACATGCCAGGCAAGCACCATAACTGCTGAGCCACCGCTCCAGCCCATGCAACCATATGTTGAAGTACAATTGCAATATCTGTACAATTATATTAACTGGTTCCCAAATTAGGGGACAACAATATGTAGACCCAAGTGTAATAATGTAATGCATAAGAATTTAATACATGATAAAATTTCAAATCAAAATAGAAAAAGAAATGAATGCTGTTGAAGGACAAGTGGTTGGCCTTATTGAACAATACACTTCAATCTCTACTTTTCCATGTGTGTATTGGGGGTTAGGTACTAGGAACTCAACCCACTGCCTCCTACATGCTAGGAAAATGCTCTTACAACTAAGTTACATCACCATTCAATTCCTACTTTTCAACTGACAAGACAAATATATAAATTTGAGACAAAAAAATGAAACTGTAAAATCATTAAAAACGACTATTAGCATAGAAGATTCAAGAGACTGGGGTGTGGATGACATGGGGGTAATTCTGGTTTAAGAACAAATACACATCATATTGCTACTTTATATGCATTTACGATTTGTACAATAAATAACTCAACTCCATAATAAAAAATTAAAAAACAAAAAACAACTTTTAGAATTTGAATACCCTTGAGGTGAGGTAGAAAGAAAATTTCTAAGTATAACCCACCCCCCAAATAAAAACCAATGAAAGGAAAGAAAAAAAAAACAACCAGTATGACATGAAAAAAAGCCTTCAGTACAGAAAAAAAAATATGTAATAGTTATAAGCCAAATCACTTACCTTTAAAGGGGTAATAATCTTTAACTACAAAGAGCTCTTTCATGTCAATAAAAAAAAAAACACAAAAACCTCAATGGAAAAATGTACTAACACAAGGCTGACCAATTCACTAAATAGGAAAGTCAATCAGTATCCAAACCTCATTCCATCTTCTAATATGTTTAAAGTTGAGATTTTACCTCTCAATGACAAAATATCAATCAAAACAAATAATATCAAGGGTTGATAAGGATACTGAGAAATGGATAGGGTTGATATCACTGCAATAAAAAGCATTAAAAAAAAAAATCATTGCCTTAGTCTGGCACAGTGGTGCGTGCCTGTAATCCCAGAGACTAGGCAGACTCAGGAAGGAGGATCAGAAGTTCAAAGCCAGCCATTAACTTAGTGAGGCCCTAAGCAACTTAGCAAGACCCTCTCTCCAGCTAAAATATAAAAAGGGCTGGGGGGCTGGAAAGGTGGCTTGGCAATTACAGCGCTTGCTTGGCATGTGCAAGTGCACGGGTTCAAACCCCAGCACCCACGTGTACACAACTAAGTGTCAGAGCAACGAAAGCCACGTGAAACTCAATAAAAACTGATTCTCTCTGTCCTTCTCTCTTTAAAAAAAAAAAGGGGGAGGGTGCTAGGGATGTGGCTCAAGGGTAAAGCACCCCTGGGTTCAATCCTCCATACTGGGGAAAAAAAGAAAAAAGAAAAAAAACAGTTCAATCCCCCTTACCAAAAAAACCCATTGCCTTTATCCCATAATACAATTCTATGTGTACACCATGGGGTTCATGTGCATGTGTGTGTGTGTGTCTCTCACACACACACACGTTCACTGGCTTAAGCCCCTGAAGTGGTGGCTCAGTGGTTACAGAACTTGCCTGGCATGCGCAAGGACTCAGATTTGAACCCCAGCACCAAGTACACAACGAAGTGTCAGAGCAACAAAAGCCACATGAAAAGCTAAATAAAACCGATTGTCTCTTTCTCTCGCCACAAAAAAAAAGTATACCTCAAAAGCATTCAGCAAATTCTAAATTTCAGAAAAACGTCAAATAAGGTCTCTAAAAAACCAAACAAACTAGACAATAGAAACTCAAGAAAAGGTATACTTTATGTCACGGAACACAGACTTTAATAATTGAGAATTTCGTTTTCCAATGTCATCTCAAGTACTTATATATAGCACATAAATGTAAAAAGATATTTCACACCTCCAACATATGGCTGAAAATTAATATGAAAAAATAATTTTAAAAGCCCACAAAAGAAAAACATTAAGATGATTCCGGGTTTTTTTGTGGGGGAGGGGGTGGGGGTGGGGACGTGGGAGCTGGAGCAGTGGCTCAGCGGTTACAGCACTTGCCTGCCACACAGGAGGATGGGGTTCTAACCCCAGAACCATGTACACAATGAAGTGTGTAGAAGCAACAAAAGCCACATGAAAATAAAATTGATTCTTTCTCTCGCTGTCCCTCTCTCTTAAAATAGAAAACATATGATTCAGATATCTAAGTGTTTACCAAAGCGTCAAGAGGAAAGACTTACACATGCTTGCAACTCAGCCATGTCCCACACAGCATCATTAACTGTGCCAATGTTTATAGCTACGTCGAATGCCTGCGATTTTTTTACAAACTCATATTTATAAAATGCTTACAATTTTGGTATGTATTATGCCACTTGTTTCTCTACAGCTATTTACTAATAAGTCACCTTCTTCCCTCCATTCTTGACTTACTGACTGAAGACACTCCTAATGGACCGTATCACTAACTATACTATTGCCATTTAACAAAATCCACTTCCTCACACTCAGAATAATTCCCTTTGAGAGTTAGTTTCTACCACTAAATCAGATTAAGCGTACTTTAATAAATTAAGTTAGAATTCTTTACCATTAGCCATGAGGAACTTGGGAATTAAGTCAACATTCCAGTCTCTTCCTCTCCCCATTGATTCTGGTGGTGGTCCTGGTAATTTAAATCTTTTGTATAACTAAAAGCAAAACAAAATATAACAGAATTGAATTTCTCATTATACAGTAAGTGGTTTTTGTAGAATAATAACTAAACATTTACATAAGGTAAAATATGAGGTCATTTCATTTTTTAATCATATAAAACTTTTCTCAAGGTTCAAATACGTATGTAAATTTAAATAATTACTTAACTCATGAATTCTAAAGTAAAATACTGCGTAAATGTTTTATTTGGTTTTACTAGCAAAAAAACAAGAATACAATACTATTTGTCATTGACACTTTAGTTGTGCAGGTACTGGAGTCCTTATTATTTGTAGAAATCAAACTCATTCTCTCCCAAATAAAAAGTGAACAAAAGCTCACGTAGCTGTTGAACAGTCTCTTTTACTTTGTCTTTAAAACCACAATTAGCAATTGCATTTTTGTTGTTCTTTATTCTCATACTCCACAAAACGAGTCTCACTTTTTTCTTTTGAGAAGGCCACACTAGTTTGTAAGAAATTGCTGTTGATTAGTTCATCCTACATTACATTAGGGGACACACACTGTCAAGTAACCCCACCAGTTTTGTTTCTTTAGTTATGTAAGGAGTTAAAAATAAATTTTGGATTATTCAAACCAGAAAAGATAATTAATTCTAGTTAGCATAGCTTTTTAAGTTTGATTAAGTTATAAATGATCTGCAAAAAATTGCATACCCTTAAAGTAAACATTCTGATGAGTTGGGACATATATATATATATATACTCACCTTTGGTAACATCACCACAATGTATCAAATATATTCATTACCACACAAAAATTCCTTCTGTTGTATTTTGGGGGAGGGTTGAGGGGTATTTTTCGTTTTTTAGTAGTAGGAACAGTTAACTTATAATCTCCAAGTTGAGCAGAAGCTTTAATAAAAAGGAATCTTACAGTATAAAATTTTGAGAATATTAATCCAATTTCATGAATCCTATTACTAAGTAAGGTAAAACAGAATAAGCAAAGCTGGTAGATACACAATAAAAATTCACGTCTCTGAACATACCATAAGAAAAAAATTTTTAAAAAGATAGAAGAAAGAAGAAAATGTGCTCAATCTATTGAATATTGGCTAATAAATGTACTAAGTGTGGAAGGAATGGTGATCACATGTCCCAGACTGTATACAAAGAGAAAATTTGGTGGTCATCACCTGAACCAAGTGGTCCAAGTTATAAGCATCATTCATGGGAAATATGTGTGGATGTTCAATAAGCTCCACACAAAGAAATAAATAAGTTTTGTAAGACAAACTGAGTGTTTCAGGTGGCTGTGGATGTAGCTCAGTGGTAGCATGGGCAGGCTGTGGGTCTCATCCCAGCACTACTTAAAAAGTAGGGAACAGGCTAATAAAGCGAAAGGAAACTAAGCCTGGCATTGCAGAACACAGGTTCACAACCCATTCCTGAGATTGTAACCCCACAGACTATTTTGTAACTTAAAATATAGGGATAAAACTATGCCTTCTGAGTAACTGAGAATAAATAAGACCACGTGGAAAGCACTAGCCCTGCATTAGACCCCACTACCATTTTTCCTTGTCTGTATTCTACTACCTTTGAGAGATAATGACACTATACAGCAAGTAAAGGTCACAATTTAAATTTCTATAGCCCCAAAGTAGACACTCCTAAAAAAATTATGGTGCTCCAGACTATTAAAAAAAAAGAAAAAAGAAAAAAAAGGGGAGGGAGGGCTGGAACAGTGGCTCAGCAGTTAACAGCACTTGCCTGGCATGCTGGGAGTACGGATCCCAGCACCATGCACATAACAAAGTGCTGGAGCAAAGAAAGCCACATGAAAAACTAAATAAAACTGATTCTCTCTCACAGTCCTTCTTTAAAAAAAAAAAAGAAAGAAAGAAAAAAAGCAGTAGCTCACTGATTCAAGCACTTGACTGCCATGTGCAGGGACCCAGGTTCAAACCTCAGTACCACATACACAATTGTCAGAGAAACAAAAGACAGATGAAAAAAAATAAATAAAATTGATTCTTTCCCCTCTCGCGCGCGCGCTCTCTCTCCCTTTGTCTTAAAAAAAAAAGAAATTTAAGACCATCTGTAAGGAGTAAAATAAAGATTTACTGGTAAAACACTCAGAATATAAAAGGCATGCTAATTTTTATTAACACTTACATCTTCTAGTGGTGTTATAGATGCACTTTCTCCTCCATAATACGGATTTCGATCCATGTGAAGAACCTTCTTTCCATTCACCGACATTATTCCAGACAGAATACATTCCTACAGGAAAAAAACACTTAATAAGTATCCTTAAAGGAAGTCAAGTCTCATGACATATTTCAAACATTTTTCTATTTTTTAAAGACAGAGGGAGAGAGAGAGAAAAAAAAATCGATTTTATTTATTTATTTTTCATCTGTTTTTTTCTTTTCCCAACACTTAGTTGTGTGTGTCGTGCTGGGGTTTGAACCCAGATCTTTGCATATGCCAGGCAGGCATTCTAACCAACCCACAGCTCTAAACCCTAAAACATTCTTTTTTAAAATTAAAAAAGAAAAGTCTGTCATTAAGAATCTTCTTACTGGGCTGGAGTGATGACTTAGTGGTACCATGCCTGCCTGGCATATGCAAAGATCTGGGTTCAAACCCCAGCATGACACACACAACTAAGTGTTGGGAAAACAAAAAACCAGATGAAAAACTAAATGAAACTGTTTCTCTTTCTCTCACACTCTCCCTTAAAAAAAAAAAAAAAAAAGAATCCTCTAATACTTACAATCATGCAACATGACATCCATGAAGGAAGCCCTGAAGTAACCAGGGTTCAAAGTGTAGTCTTGGACCCCAGTGGATCCCAAAACTATTTTCATAACAGCATCAAGAACACCGAGTCACTTTATAAAAAGCTTGGTTCACATTTGCACTGATGACACAAAATCAATGGTAGATAAAACAAAGAGGCCCTAAACACTAGTAGTCACTACATTCTTCACTAACACTACTTGCTTAATAGGTATCTGTAATGAAGTACAGAAAATTAGCTTTATTAAAATGTACACCCTTTAATACACATCATTTTCTATTCTTCATAATAAAATGGGAAATGCAGAGCACCCACAGCTCAGGAAAAACCTTGCGTGTCACTGATTTATAAGCTACTTTCTTCACCAGCCATCATTTTGATTTGAAAAGCCAACTGACTGACAAACTATGATTAATCAGGCTTAGGTATTTGGCAGGCATTTTCTTAAAAATGAACATAAAGGAAAGCACATGACATTATTTGTTGCCAATAACAAGAAGTTTAAATTGTGAATGATAATTAGAATTTTGGAAAACCCTGAGCATGAATGTCAGGTCCAACACTTACAAGAATTTTCAGATGATATCAGTAACACTATTAACAAATATGATTTTTTTTGGTATTAGAAAATGAAATGTATCAACACTGAGAAGATCTATGTTACTCAGAGTAAAGCAGTAATTTTCCAAATGACATAGAATAATGTTATAAATCATGCAGGGGAGAAAAAAAGAGGAAATCACAGTACAAGCTATACTGACGAATTTTAATATATCAATATCAAACCACTAATGAATATTTGAGGTATTATTGTAATTAATATTTAAAAACTGATGCTTGTGTTTCTGTGTAAATAAAAGAATTTCGACAACAGTCTCAAAAACTATTATACTTCTCTCTTTTCCAACTATATACATTTGTGTGATCTGAATATTTTCATAAACTTCAGCTAAAATACCACAGGAGACTGAACACAGGAGCTTTTATAAAGTCAAACATTAGGATTTACAGAAAATGTAAGACAACAATGGTTGCATAAATTTTTGTTTTGGAAAACAGTTATGTTTAATAAAACTGTCAGGTCAGGAATGTTAACATGTAATGATGGGCCTATTACTGTTATTTTAAATAAATACATAATTTTTATTTCTATTTATTTCTAATATTGACAGAAACAACCTTATAAACAAAAGTTCTTCCTGGTCTCCAATTTTAAAGAGTACAAACAGCTTTTAGATCAAAATGTTGAAAGATACAGCCCTTAGGAGGAAGCATCCAGGATAATCATTAATAAGCTAACAATCAACAGAACTATAAATGATCACTCTGGAAAATGATAAACCTGAATAAACTAAGACAAACCAAATCAAGATGGGGGAAGAGGAGAATTAAGAAAGAACACACGCAAAAAAGGAAAACAGTTCACAACACAGAAGAATGGTGAATACATTCATTCAAAAACTTTATACCAGATTTTGAAGATCAGTGATTTATTTTTTAAGACAAAGGAAATTCCACATATACTTATAAACCTTTAGTGTTTTCTCAAGTTTGCCCAAAAGACCCATAATAGCAAAGAAGTACAATCTCATTCCCCTAACGGTATACTTGACTTTGAAACCATTATTTTTTAACTCATAAATTTCAATTTTCCTCTATGATGTATATATTTATTTGGTATTTTTAAATGATTTAAATTGCTATCAGATTCAATATTAGTATAAAAATGTACACAGTTTTTTATAACTCAAGAAACAAAACATGTTCTGAAAGTTCCACTCAGAACCACCACCATTATTTTCATGCTCTCTAACAGCAATGATTTCATCTGCCTGATTTTGATGCTATATAAATAACCAATTGGCATATTTATTTATTTGTTTGTTTTTTAAAGGGACAGTGAGAAAGAATTTATTTATTTTTTTTTAATCTGGCCTTTGCTTCTCCAACACTTAGTTGTGTATCTACCTGGGGTTTAAACTCGAGTCCTTGTACATGCCAGGGATAGTGCTCCAATCGCTAAGTCACCACTCCAGCACCGGGTATTTATTTTTTTAAACTAGCATTGTTTATTCAACATTGTTTAAAAGATTCATCCATGGGGGACCAGAGCAGTGGCTCAGCGGTTACGGTGCTTGCCCAGCATGAGCGAGTACACGGGTTCGAACCCCAGCACCCATGAACACAACTAAGTGTCAGAGCAACTAAAACCATGTGAAAAACTCAATAAAAATTGACTGTCTCTCTCTCTCTCACTGTCCTTTTCTCTTAAAAAAAAAAATTCATCCATGTTTTATAAGAAATCTAATTTATTAGTTCACACTGCCCCAAAGCAGGGATCTCCAAAGCACATGAGCCAAATATAGCATGCAGACATTTTCAAAATAAAAATTTATATCGATAAATATCCATGCCCCATTTATGTATACATTGCCCACAGCTATTTTTACATTGCCACAGTTGAGTAGTTGTGAGATCACATGGCTTGCGAAATCTAAAATAGTTACTATCCTGTACCTTTTCAGAAAGAATGCCTAATCTTGCAAGCAGAGAATACTAAAGTGTGGTTCCTGATTTGATATTGCCATATTCTGAAACCTGAGGTTGTATCCATAACTCCCGCTGGGCCCCCATCTCCAGGGATTCTGAGTCAGTAGGTCTGGGGTTAGGGTGCTGGAGAATGGGCATTTCTAACAAATTCCCAGGTGATGATCACGAGACTGGTCTAGGACCAATTTCCAGAGCTGCTACTAAAACAGGGCTTCTCAAATAATAAACACCTGGAGATGGTGTTAAAATGTAGATTCTGACTCATGTACGCCATTTCTGGCTAAATTCTCCAGTGATGCAGATGCAGTTGATCTATGGGCTACACAGAGTAACAAAGCTGTAGAACACCAATGAAAAAACCTATCACATTTTATTTACTCACTCTTCTACTGGTGGACATGTGGAAAGTAGCCAGTTTTTTACTATTACAAATAAAGCTTTATGAACACTCACATTCCTTTCAAGTATACATTTCTGTTAGAGCAAATACTGCCAATCAGCTTTCCAAAATGGTTGTATAATTTATACTTCCATCGGCAGTGCATGAAAAATGTCCTTGCTTTCTCAAATCCTTGCCCAATGCTTACTGTTTTTAATTTTAGCCCATTCTCATTAAGATGATTTAATTTGCTCTTCCTGATGATTAATGAGATTTAATACTTTTTATAATTAAGACTAGAGTATCTCCTTTTAAATATTTTTTTTTAAAGAAGGGATCAATTTTATTTAGTTTTTCATGTGCCTTTTGTCGCTCTGGCATCTCATTGTGTACGTGGTGCTAGGGTTTAAACCCGAGTCCTAATGCATGCCAGGCAAGCGCCGTAACCTCTGAGACACCACTCCAGCCCTTGAATATTTTATTTTAATTAAGTGTCCATTCAAATTTTTTGCTCACGTTTAAACTGAGCTTCCTGGAGCAAAATAAGCCAAACCCAAGAGACGTAAGGGTCAAATGCTTCCTCTCATTTGTGTAAGCTAAAGTAAAACCATGGATAGGGTGAAAGTTACACAAGTTTATTTACGAGACACAAATCTAAAATATCACATAATCTGGGGGAACTATAGCTATAAAGGGGGGGCACAGGGAGAGGAGAGAGTTGAGAGGGAGGGAAAAAGGGGCTTATTAATTCTGTATGTACACTTGACTTCTCTGACAAACCAAGTAATACTCATGCAAGCATTTAAATCTTGAAAATTCAAAAATTAATATCCATGTATATGGACATTTATATATGTAGTAAGAGGGAATTACAGTGGAGACAAGAGAACAGGGAGTGGGTGAGAGAGGAGAGAGATCAGATGAGGATCCGGCTCAAGTTACCTTGTCATTGCATATGAGTCTATGAATCCTTCAGTATGTAAGAACATGCTGAACCAATAAAAAAAATTTCTATCATACAAAAAAATGAGTTTCCTATCTTCTTCTTATTGCTTTATAAAAAAATATGTTAAGTCCTTCATTGATTACATGTACCACAAAGATTTTGTTCCATTCTATGGTTTTTCTGTTCACTTTCTTAATGATAGCTTGATAAACAGAACTGAGAATATTTTACAACTACAAAAAATCAGCTCTAGGGGCTGGAGCGGTGGCTTGGAGGTTACGGCACTTGCCTGGCATGCGCGAGTACGCAAGTTCAAACCCCAGCACCCACGTACACAACAACAAAAAGTGTCTCAGTGATGAAGGTTAATTTAAAAACTAAATAAAAATTGCTTCTCTCTTTCTCTCACTGTCCCCTCTTTATAAAAAAAAAAAAATCAGCTCTAACATCATCTGAAATGGCTAATTTGCTTTTTTTAAATTTTTTTTTTATTTTTGAACAACCATACAAGTTTTTAACAAAATAATATAAAATGTGTATAGATTCTGGATATTACAATTACCCCCAGGGGTGCCCCCCCAATTACCCACCCTTATCCCTCCCTTCCCCTTCCCACAATCTCTCTAAAAAAGGATTATATTGTATAGCATTACATCTTACCTGGATTTAACACATAATAACAGACCAACTTTCTCACTGGCCAGGGTCTAGTCCCAACCTCCATAGATGAGTGGAGACAATCGACCATTAGTTCTCTGGGTTAAGCTGATTTTACTCAGCATAATTTCTTCCATAGCCATCCATTTACCTTCAAAGGCTGCAATATCATTGTTTCTAATTGCTGTGTAAAATTCCATG